>DF369374.1:0-13906 GCA_000787875.1 Solanum virginianum
TATCGGCAATGGGTGCCAGTCCGCCTTAACGGGATTTGGGGCGTGACAAATCTATGCCAGATTAGGGAGTCTATATAATTCTTCTATTTCTTTTGTCTTATATATTGCCAGGCAGAAGATGTGTTAAAGGTACCTTTCTCATTCAACTTCCAAATAGCGTTATCAGGGATATTTGCATTAAAGTGAATCTTAGTCTCAAAGATCTTAAGAATAAGTAGAGGGGGAGCATGATGCCTTGATCTAGCTTCATTCCAATGACCATCAGATAAGAAATGAGAAACAGTAATGTTGTTAAGCTTGTAAATTCCCTCAGCATAATCAGCAATTGGTCTTACGCCTAACTGATTCCTCCAAAAGGAGAAAGAACCTAAGTGTATCCTCAATGTGATCAATTTCTCCACTTCTTTTCTATTCCTAGATAGATATTTCCAAATGAAAGATTGACTTGTGTCCCAGTTTTTAGCTACTGGATTAGCCTTTTGACAATATTTTGCTCTTAAGAACTAACTCCATAAGGAATTATCAGTCCTAAACTTGCACCATTGTTTATATTGGAATAAAGTACAAATATCATATCAGTGTTTCATTCCAATGCCCCTTTTAGCCTGTGGAAAATTGAGTGTTTCCCATGAAACCCAATGGTATTTGTTTCTTTCTTTATCCCATCCCCAGAAAAAATTAGCCATCATACTCTTGATATACTTAATTGTGACACCCCGTACCTCCATGCTCTTATATATCTATGTTTCAAGCCTCATTTGTTTAGGTGGGCAGTGTGTTAGGGTCGTGGGAGACTTTTAGTACTTGGACAAGTTCAAGACTTCCCTATGAGTTGAGTTTTGGGGTGTTTGTCTATGCAAGGGTCAAGTCTAAATGAGCATTACTTTTAGCACACATAGAATTGGACGACCTACTATATGTCAAATGAAAGCCCTTTGAGTTAACTTTCCATCTCACTTGGTTTCACCTCATTCCGAGTTTGGATAAAGGGGTAATGACTATCCTTAACATAGACATATGGAAGACTGGATGAACCATATTTATCTCCATAGGCAACTCTAATTCATATGCATCCTCACCAACCCTCTTGTGAGACCCTCCTGTGTAGTGAAGCCTAACAGGCACCTATACGGGAAGTGGTGCTTTGTATGGGCCGTGGGGGATGTCTTGAGCTGCTAAAGGGCATTTTTGGTCTAAGTCATAGGGCACAACTAGTTCCATGGTCCGCGTGACTTGCCACTAACCGTATGGCTGGTCGTGAGGTGTGTGTAAGGGAGGAACAGTGGGTGTAGGCGGAGAGTTTTGGCTATGTCTTGTGCCACGGCCATCCCCACGGGCCGTGGCAAGGCTCACGAGTGGTGGTCTCTAGGCATTGGAGTCTAGCAATATTTTTCTCGCCAAGTATGGTGCCACAGACTTCCACACAGACCGTGTAGCTTCACACGATCCATGGAGGTCCCCATATAGATGACGAGATGGTAATTTTTCTAAGTGTCCCAACTTTAATTTTTTTTGACTAAATACCTTCCCATGGGCACTCCACACGACCTGTGGAGGCCTCAGTAGGGCATAGCTTTGCCAATTTTTCCATCCATTCACTAATAGTATTTTCATGTATCTAATCTATTCTGATGTCCTTTTTAGACTTCTAATTCTATCTTAACCCCCAGCCCACCCCACCCCAAAAAAGACCTAAAACCTATTCAAAAGGATCAAAGTCATTACACTCATATCAAATACACTCTCAAATTCTCTAAAGAGCCTCTATCAAAACCCCAAAAGAAATTCAAGGGAACTCAAGAGGAACCTTTGGATTCCAAGACCTCCGCCCATGCTTCAAGTCTTTCTCAACCCAATTCCAAAAAACTCAAGGTCTAAGGTGTGTGGGTTTCAACCACTGGGTTCTTTCACCCATGGTGCCAACCTTCCCTTTAACATAAATTGTCTGTTTCTAAGTTCATTTACTTATGGGCCATACCTCAAACTTGGATCTTCTTGAGATGAGCTTGAAGGAAACTTGAAGCTTGGATTGGATCCTTAAGTTCTAAAATTGAGCTTGAAATTTTTGAATTCGAATGAGAGATTTGATAAAGACTTGGAGAGGTTTTTGAGAGGGTTTTGTGAGTTACAGAGTTGAAAAATGGCTAAGTATGAGAGATTTCATGTTTAAATGGGCATGGGGCTATTACACTAATTCCCTTGGATGAAATAAGAAAACTGGGGAAACTATTACACTGGTCCGTGCCCTAGTCTCGATGCAGACCAGACACTGAGCAACATTTGTACAAGTTCGCACCCCAAGCTACATGGATAGACACTGGATTGCAAAAAATTAGTGAAAATTATTTTTTGCTGCGGGTCTTCTAAAATCCAGGTTATACCCAATTCCCACTCTATTTTGCCCCCTTAATAAAGAATATGAAGTCAGATTTTTAAAATCACACAAAGAATTTGAGATATATGGAAATTATGATTATGGGGTAATTAGGAGCACATATGGGGCGTTTCAATATCTCTCCCTTGGGAACATTCGTCCTCGAATGTCAAAGAAACATGCACAAAAGAGGTAATTATGGAGTTTTCAGCCTGATATGAATGCAACAAATACACTTAAACATCATTTTCAACATGAACATGAAGACATACAAAAATGTCATGAGGTCGGGGTCTTAAGACTTGAAATCATGGATCAGACTCAATTTATTGATTTTGGCTTGAGTAGAGTAGAAAAGGTATGGTTATCGCTTTTCCATGTCTACCTCAACTTCCTATGTGGCAATCTCAACTTGTTGATTCCTCCGAAGGACCTTGAAGGATGCTACATCTTGTTTCCTCAATCTTTTCGCTTGTCTATCCATTCTCACAACTGGGACCTCCTCGTAGGTTAAATTATCCTCCACAAGACCCACAACTTCTAAGGGCACTATAGCATTTAGTTCACCAACACATCTCCTTAACATAGACATATGGAAGACTGGATGAACCATATTTATCTCCATAGGCAACTCTAATTCATATGCATCCTCACCAACCCTCTTCAAAATCCTATAAGGTCCTATAATCCTTGGCTGAATTTACCTTTCTTGCTAAATCGGACCACACACTTCATGGTTGAGACCTTCCAGTAAACCCAATCACCAACCTTAAACTTAAGATCTCTTTTTCTCACATCTGAATATGACTTTTGTCTACTATGAGCCGTCTTCAACCTTTCTCTTATCAATCTCACCTTCTCTAAAGCTTCCATAACCAGATTCAGGCCTAAAAAAGCCATTTTACCAACATCAAACAACCAAATCGGGGATCTACAAGGCCTACCATATAGAGCTTCAAAGGGTACCACGACAATACTAGAGTGGTAGCTATTGTTGTAGGCAAATTCACTAAGTGGGAGATGTTCATCCTGACTACCTTTAAACTCCAAAACACAAGCCCTAAGCATATTCTAATGAGTTTGAATGGTCCTTTCGGCTTGGCTATACATTTGAGGATGAACAGACATGCTAAGCTTGACCTTTGTACCAAGCCCCTTTTGGAAGGGTCTCCAAAAATGTGAAGTGAATTGAGCACCACAATCCAAAATGATAGATAAGGGCACCCTATGCAATCTAACCAACTCATGAATGTATAATTTGGCATAATCTTCTGCACCGTACATTATCTTAATTAGTAGAAAGTGAGCCGACTTTATCATCCTATCAGCAATAATCCACATAGAATCAAAGTGCATCCTAATCTTTGCCACCCCGACCACAAAATCCATCTTAATCTCTTTCGACTTCCAAGTTGGAATTTCTATGTCTTGGACTAGCCACTAGACCTTTGATGTTAGGCTAGGCAATTGAAATAACCGAATACAAACATAGAAATATCCCTTTTCATACTACCCCACCAATATATCTCTCTCAAATTTCTATAAATCTTTATGGAACCGGGGTGAATAGAATAGGATGAATTATGAGCCTCTTTCAAAATCAACTCCCTTAAGTCACCAACATTGGCACACACAATCTACCTTGGTACCTAAGGCTACCAACTCCCCATTGGGAGAAAACATTCACTTTACCATCTTTCACCAATGCCTTCAACTTTAGCAAGGTGGGGTCAAGGTCTTGTTTTAAATTGATTTCCTCAATAAAAGAAGATTTGGAACTATCAATAACAACTACACCACCATTTTAAACTTCATTCAACCTAACCCCCAACCAAGACAATTGGTGAATTTGTCTAGCCACCCCTTTGTCACCAATATCAATATGAGCTAGGATACTCATGGATACTCTACTTATAGCATCGGCCACAACATTAGCTTTGCTGGGATAATAGTGCACACTCATGCTATAATCCTTAAGGAGTTCTAATCACTTTCTTTGCCTCATGTTAAGATTTTTTTGTGTGAATACATATTGGAAATTCTTGTGGTTGGTAAACATATCAACATGAACCCCATACAAATAATGATGCAAAATTTTCAAAGCAAACAACACGGTCGCCAGTTCAATATCACGGGTAGGGTAATTTTTCTTATGCACCTTATGTTGTCTAAAGGCATATGTTATAACCTTTCCATTTTGTATCAATACACACCCCAAACCAATCCTTAAAGCATCACAATAAACCAGATACCCTAATCCTTTTGCTAAGGCCAAAATAGGACAGAGATGAGCTTGTCTTTCAAAGATTGAAAACTCCTTTTCATCGGTCCAAACAAATTTCACCTTCTTTTGGGTCAACTTAGTCATAGGGAAAGCAATAGAAGAGAAACCATTTACAAACCTCTGATAGTAGCTGGATAAACCCAAGAAACTCCTAACCCGTCACCACATGCCCTCACCCGTCACCACATGCCCTAGAAATGTAATCTCCTTCAACCAAAATTCACACTTCTCATATTTGGCAAACAACCTCTCATCCCTCAAGATTTATAACACCACCCTCAAATGATTCACGTGATCCTCTTCACTTTCGGAATAAATCAAGATATCATTAATAAAGACCACCACAAACATATCAAGGTAGGGTTTCAAGACCCTATTCATGAGATCCATAAAAATAGTTAGTGCATTAGTCAAGCCAAAAGACATTACCACAAATTCAAAGTGCCCTTATCTAGTCCTAAAAGCTGTCTTGGGAATATCACACTCCATCAATTTTACTTGGTAGTATCCGGACCGAAGATCAATTTTAGAAAAGTGACTAGCCCCTTGAATTTGATCAACAAGGTTATCTTCCTTTGTAGAGAATACTTTTTCTTTATGGTAGACCTATTAATTTGCCAGTAATCAATGCACATTCTAAGGGAACAATCCTTTTTTTTACAAACAACATCGGTGCACCCCAAGGTGACTGGCTATGCCTTATGAAACCCTTTTCCAACAAATCCCTTAATTGTGCCTTCAACTCTGCGGGGGTCATATGGTAAGAAGGTCTATAACAAAGTCTGTTTCCCTTTAGAGAGGAAAGTGGGAAGCTCATCGAGAAAGACATCAAGAAACTCATTGATCACTGGAACCGACTCAAATAGGAAGGACTTTAAACTCAACATCTCTAACAATTACAAGATGATAAAGGTAGCCCTTTTTTTCTAACAAACCTATGCCAAAGGGTCAGCACTCCTTTGGACAGTTAGGGGTTGAGCCGCACACCCCCAAACCCTATTATAGATGCAAAATTAAAAATAGTACAAGGAGGAGGGCATAAACCATGCCTTCGGACTTATGATGGTTCATATGCAATTTGTTTTACTAAAAACAAATCGCTCATCCCCGATACTAGAAAATCATGAACCAAAAATTCCTATGAGAGGAATCTTCTCAATACAAAATAATTCTAGGAATGCATGAAATTAGGGACACTCTCCCTTTACATTAGAAAAGAGTAAAAGAAGAGACCTAAGATAGTTGGATTGATAACATCCCCATATATGTAATATCACTTTGATCATGGTGGTATTTTGATCCTTTTCAGCTTGTTTCTTCTAAAGTTGTTCATACCCATCTTCTCCATTAAGTATGAGCCTTTTACCACTGAGGGTAGGTGCTGGTATATATAGAAATATTGATATTCTTCCATTTTATGACTCCATTTGCCTAGTAAATACATGCCGACTCTGGAAACTGTTAAGCTACAAATTGAGGTCTTTTAGTTCCTGTTTGTACTGAAATAATTGCCAAGGAACATGTGTATTATGTGTGGTCTATATGATAATTAGTTGAGAATCCACTTCTAATACTACAAGCCTGTAACTAAATTGCAAACACCACTTAATGCCATAGATGGCTGCTTGAAGTTCAGCTTTAATGTTAGAACCAGAACCTATGGGAATTGCGTAAGCAAAGATCATGTCACCTTGTTGATTCCTAAGTGTTCTACCTCCTTCTATCCTACCTAGATTTGAGATAGCACTCCCATATGCATTCAACTTCAAGTTTGCAGACTCAGGAGGTTGCCAGCTAAGTGAAATTATCCTCATTTGATCTATGCATCTTTTCACTATGGCAACCAAATCAGTCCAGGTTTTAAGACAAGAAAGATGAGGGTAGCTAGATATGAGCATGTGAGTGATGTCCTTAAAACAAGGTATTTCATTGTTGTAATACTTGATCTCTTGCCACCATATTTAGCTAATCTATTCTTCCATAAGTTCCAACAAATGAAAATAAGAAGTAGCTAGTTAAACAATTTATGAACTGAATTATTGTTCTTCAATTGCCACCAATAAACTAATAAATTCCTCAATGGCATATGATTGTGAAAATCACCTGCAAAACCAACAAAATGTTGCCAAATAAAAATGTGATCAATCTTGTCAAGCCCAGGTCTTCTGTAGTAAGTGCATTCTATAGGTTCAATTCCGAAGATGCTAATTATATCATTAGTAGGAAGTTTATTTCTCAATGCCCTCCATACTAGGAAAATACCATAAATGGGATATATCTATGCCAAATCACGAAGTCTATGTAATTCTTCTATTTCTTTTGTCTTATATCTTCCCAGGCAGAAGTTGTGGTCAAGGTACCTTTCTCATTCAACTTCCAAATAGCTTTATCAGGAACATTAGCAGGAAAGTGAATCTTAGTCTCCAAGATCCAAGGGATTAGTAGAGGGGGAGCATAATGCCTCAATGTAGCTTCATTCCATTGACCATTAAATAAGAAATGAGAAACAATTATATTGTTAAGCCTGTAATTTCCCTCAGAATAGTCAGCAATCGATCCTATGCCAAACTAATCATCCCACCAAAAGGAGAAAGAGCCTGAGTGTATCCTCCATGTGATCCACTTCTCCACTCCTTTTTTATTCCTAGTTAGATATTTCTAAACCAGACATGTGTCCCATTGTTTAGTAACTGGATTAGCCCTTTGATAATATTTAGCTCTCAAGAACTGACTCTATAAGGAATTATCAGTCCTAAACCTCCACCACTACTTATATTAGAATAAAGTACAAATATAAGATAAGTTTCTCATTCCAATACCCCCTTTAGCCTATGGAAAACTGAGTGTTTCCCATGAAGTCCAATGGTATTTCTTTCTTTCTTTATCCCGTCCCCAGAAAAAATCAGCCATCATACTCTTGATATACTTAATTGTGACACCCCATATCTCTATGCTCATATATATATCCATGTTTCAAGCCTCATTTGTTTAGGTGGAGAATGTGTTAGGGTCATGGGAGACTTCTAGTACTTGGACAAGTTTAAGACTTCTCTACGAGTTGAGTTTTGGGTGTTGGTCTATGCAAGGATCAACTCTAAATGAGAATTACTTTTAGCACACATGGAACTGGATGACCCATGGCATGTCAAATTAAAGCCCTTTGAGTTAGTTTAACAACTCACTTGGCTTCACCTTATTCTGAGTTTGGATGAAGGAGTTGTGACCATTTTTATAAGACCACATCCTGTGCAGTAAAGCCCCAGAGGCACCTATATGGGCAGTGATGCTTGATACGGGCCGTGGGGGATGTCTTGAGATGGTAAAGGCTAGTTTTGGTCTAAGGCATAGGGCACAACTAGTGGCATGGTCCACATGGCTTGCCACTGACCGTGTGGCTGGTCGTAGTGTGTGTACAAGGAAGGAATAGTGTGTATGGAAGGAGAGTTTTGGCTATGTGTTGTCCCATGACCATTTGCATGGGCCATGATAAGACTCACGAGACATGGTCCCTAGGCATTGGGGTTTGTCAACATTTTCCTCACCAAGTGTGGCGCCACGGGCCTCCATATGGACCGTGTGTCTTCATACACCCATGGAGGTCCCCGTATAAGTGACGAGACGGTAATTTTTCTAAGTGTCCCAACTTTGATTTTTTTGTCTAAGTACCTTCCCATGGGCACTCCACACGACTTATGGAGGCCTTAGTGGGGCATCACTTTGCCAATTTTTTCATCTGTTCACTAATACAATTTTTGTGAATTTAATCTATTCTAATGACCTTTTTAGACTTCCAATGCTATCTTAATCCCCCCTAATAAAACCTATTCAAAAGGATCAAAGTCATTACTCTCATATCAACTACACTCTCCAATTCTCTAAGAAGCCTCCATCAAAACCCAATAGAAATTCAAGGGAACTCAAAAGAAAGCTTTGGATTCCACGACCAACCTTCCAAGCTTCAAGTGTTTCTCAACCCAATTCCAAAACACTCAAGGTCTAAGGTTTGTGGGTTTCAACCATTAGGTTCTTTCACCCATGGTGCCCAACCTACCTTTTTACATAAATTCTATGTTTCTAAGGTTATTTACTTATGGGCCATACTTACTATGAATTTGACTTAGAGCTATGTTGGGGTTTCATAAAAGTATTATTATTTAAGCATGATTTGAGCTATGAATCCATGAACTATTTTGAGATTTGATGAAGGGTTTTAATTATATTGCATAATATTACCAAGTGTTCATGGGTTGATTAACTTCAAATTTTCTTGCATGATTTCACACTTGAATTGTATGATTTTATACTAGCATTACACACCCGTCAAGTGTTTGATAAGATATCTGATTTTGGATTCTTGATATATTGAGATCTATTACATGACCTATGACTTGAATGATTTTATAATGATGAAAGAAAGGTATATATGAGTTGTTATCATGGAAAGTATCTCAAATGTTACAAGTTGACCATACGATAGGTGAGGGGTATGTACCTCATCCACCTTGTTGGGTGGTGGCAATCCTTTACTACTGTAGATGAGGGCTATGTACCTCATCCACCTTTTCAGGTGGTAGCAAGCCGATTCTACTATAGATGGGGGGTATGTACCTCTCCACCTTATCGGGTGGTGGCAATCCTGTACTACCATAGATGAGGGGTATGTACCTCATCCACCTTCCAAGCGGGTGGCATGCCTTGGATTTCAAGCTCTATGTTGCTTGGTGTATAATGATGGTCTCTTTCTTCACACCTAATATGTCTTAAATAAGCTTGTTTTTACTTCAAGCATCATTCATACATGTCATACTGTTATATTGTTACCCATTGCTTATGATATTACATTTTGCCTATGTTACCTATATCTTGTCGTATTGTATTCTACATACTTACTACATTCAAACGTACTAGCACATACTCTATGCCTACATAATGTTACCATGTAGGAATAGGAGCCCCACTAGATCATCCTCCTCCTCTACGTGGCTAGTAAGATTTCTCTCAAAGAAAGTTGGTGAGTCCTCAACTTCGAGGACATACTTCTCTTAATTTATGCTATGTAATCTCTTCTAATGTTGGAAACCTATAGCTCTGAGGGTGAGCCTAGAGATTTTCTTGGCGCCATTTCTATCTATCTATTAGAGGTGTTGTTGGAACCTTATGACATGTTAATGCTATACTATTGGCTTGTTATGTTTCTGTGGTATCAAAGATGTCCCTTAACCTTGTATTCCCTTTTTACTATCTCTTATTATTGTTTTATTACTTTCATAATCAAGGATATGTAATGATATGCTAAAAGGCTTGTTTAGGGTCCCTTTGGGTTCCCCATTTGCCGTGTCACATCTAGGCCCAGGCTTGGGTCATGGCAAACTTGGTATCAGAGCGCAAGGTTGTTAATGGTCCTTGGCATCCAACACACTACGTTGATTAGGGTCTTATTCATGGTTGTGTTGTGCACCACAACTAGAGTAAGTGGCTATGAGGCATTTTAGAAAATATTTCCCTTCTTTATGATCTATGTTGTGCTATAGAAGTTAGGTGAGGTTTCCCCTCTAATGAATGTTCTTTTCCATTTTATGATCATGCCTAACACAAGAGGAAGAAAAGCTTGTACTCCCAAGAACAACTGACTCATAGAGTGGCCCAGGATGCTTTCACCTTTCTAGCTCAAGACATGGCTAATCAAGTCAATCAAGGGACCCAAACCCCTTATAATCCTAGTCAGGCATCTCAGGTTAGGGACTTTATGAGGATGAACTCACCGTAGTTCTATGGGTCTAAAGTGGATGAGGACCCTTAAGAATTTATTGATGAGGTATAGAATAAATAAGTTTGTGATGGGTGTACCTGATTTGGTGAATGAGGAATGATGTGCCACTATGTTGATCAGTGACATGGACTTGTCTCGCCTAGTGACTTATGCCGAATAATTGGAAGGGGAAAGTTGAGGAAGAGGAAAAGTGGTGAGGCTAGAAGGGCCCATTTTGAGGATAAGTTCCAAAGTCACAAGGGTGGCCGATTTTACCAAGGCCAAGGGTCTTCTCATGCTCCTAAATAGAAGGTTTGCTAATGACAACCCAAGGGCCCAAGGTGATGGTGGTGTAGTGCCTAATTCTATGTGTCCAAAATGTTTTAAGGGTCATGGTAGCCCATTCTTGAGGGATACCAATGGTTGTTTTAGTTTTGGGAAAGTAGGCCACAATATGATTGATTGTCCACGTAATCGCAATAAGGGTAAGGATGTTCGTCCTCAAGGCTAGGGTGGAAATGCAGTTCCTTTGGGGAGAGAAAGCCAACAAGGAGGTGCCCCAAGGCACAATTGGTTTTCTGCACTCCAAGAGCGGCAACGGGTTAATGAAGTGCCCAGTCCTGTCATAGGTATATTAAAGGTCTTTAATTTTGATATGTATGCATTGATAGAGTCGGGTGCCAATCTTTCTTTTGTTACTCCTTTTGTTGCCAAAAATTTAATGTTGAGCCCGAATTGTTGTGTGATTTTTATGAGGTGTCTACTCCTATTGGTGGATCTATTGTTCCTAGAAAGGTCTATAGAAATTTTCCCTTTTGCATTTTGCATAAAATTTTTCCTTGTGATCTTGTTGAGTTGGATATGGTAGATTTTGATGTCATTCTTGGGATGGATTGGTTGCATGCATACTATGCCTCTATTGATTTTAGAACCTGTATGGTCAAATTGCAATTCCTAAATAAACCTGTCCTTTAGTCGGAGAGTCATGATGTGGTAGTCAAGGGTAGGTTTATCTCTTGCATTAAAGCCCAAATGTTAATCTCTAAGCGGTGTCTCTATCATCTTGTGAGGGTTAGGGATGTTGATCCAAGTCCTTCCTATAAAGTCAGTTCCAGTGGTAAATGAGGTTCTTGATGTCTTCCCTAGTGACCTTACTAGTGTTTCTCCTATAGACCTCCTTCCCGATACTCAACCTATTTCTATTCCCCCTTACTATTTGCCCCCAATAAAGTTAAAGGAGTTGAAGGAGCAATTAAGGAATTTTTTGCAAAAGGGTTTTATTAGGCTAAGCCAATCACCTTGGGATCTACCGATGTTGTTTGTGAAGAAGAAGGATGGTACTCTTAGAATGTGCATTGACTATCGACAACTTAATAAGGTTATCGTAAAGAATAAGTATCTTCTACCAAGATTGATGATCTATTTGACCAACTTCAAGGGGCTAGTCACTTTTCTAAGATTTATCTTTGGTTCGGGTATCATCAAGTGAAAGTGATGGAGTGTGATATACAAAAAAAAAACTTGTAAACTAGGTATGGGCACTATGAGTTTGTGGTTATGTCCTTCAATTTGAGTGATGCACCAGTTATCTTCATAAATCTTATGAATAGGGTCTTTAAACCCTACCTTGAGTTTTTATGATTGTTTTCATTAATGATATCCTAATCTATTCTCATAATAAGAAGGAGCATGTGAGTCATTTGAAGGTGGTGCTACAAAGACTGAGGGAAGAGAAGTTATATGCTAAGTATGAAAATGTGAATTTCGGTTGAAAGAGGTTCTTTTCCAAGGTCATATAGTGTCGGGAGATGGTATCAAGGTGGATCCTAAAAAGACGGAAGGGATTCAAAATTGGCCTAGAACTTTGATACCATCGGATATTAGAAACCTCTTGGGCTTAGCTGGTTACTACCAGTGGTTTGTGAATGGGTTCTCTTCTATTGCTTATGCTATGACTAAGTTGACCCAATGAAAGCAAAATTTGTGTGGATCAATGAGTGTGAAAAGATTTTTTGAAAGATAAACTCGTCTCCGCTCCTATCTTGTCTCTATCAGAAGGGTTAGAAGGGTTTGTTGTGTATTAGTGATGCCTTACGAATTGGTTTGGGTTGTGTTTTGATGCGAAATGGTAAGGTGATAGCTTATGCCTCTAGACAACGCAAGGTGCATGAAAAGAATTATCCTACCCATAATCTTGAATTGACTGCCATTGTTTTTGCTTTGAAAATTTGGCATCATTATTTGTATGGAGTGCATGTTAATGTATTTACCGATCATAAGAGTCTCCAATATGTGTTCACTCAAAAAGATCTCAATTTGAAATAATGAAGGTGGTTAGAGCTTCTTAAGAATTATGATATAAGTGCGCATTATCACACTGGTAAGGCTAATGTTATGGCCGTTGCTTTGAGTAGGGTGCCTATGGGTAGCTTAGCTCATGTTGATGATGGGGGAAAACCAGTGGCTAGAGAGGTTCATCAGTTGGCTAGATTGGGAGTTAGGTTTCAAGAGGTCGATAATGGTTGCTTTGTGGTTGTTGATAGTTGAAAATCTTCCTTGGTTACTGAGGTAAAAGCAATGCAACATTTTGACCCCTCCTTGTTAGAATTGAAGGCCTTGGTGAGAGATGATAAGGTGGAAGTTTTCTCCTAAGGGAGAGATGGTGCCCTTAGGTACTAAGGTAGGTTGTTTGTACCTAGTGTGGATGACTTGAGAAAGAGGATTCTTGATAAGGCTCATAATTCTTCCTATTCTATTCACCCCGTAACTACAAAGATGTATACAGATTTTAGGGAAGTGTATAGGTGGGGTGGTATGAAGAGGGATATTGCTAAGTTTGTGTCCGGTTTCCATAATTGCCAACAAGTCAAAACCGAACACCAAAGGCCAGAGGGCCTAACCTAAGATATAAAGTTTCCTACTTGGAAGTGGGAGGAAATTAACCTGGATTTTGTGGTTGGGTTGCCTAATGCTGGAAAGTGTTTTGATTCTATTTGGGTTGTGATTGACAGGATGGAAAATGTCACGCCCAAAGTCCCGTTAAGGCGGACTGGCACCCGTTGCCGATAAGGCTCGGGAGAACCAACCTGTATCCATGTGCTTTATGTACATATTATAAGGGATTTCTATATTCAACATGCTTTCAAGAAAGTAAACAGTAATAACAAGCCAAACGAAAATGCATATGTACATATTATAAGGGATTTCTGCATTCAACATGCCTTCAAGAAAGTAAACAGTAATAACAAGCCAAAAGGAAATCACGTAAAGCACCGAAGCAACCTGGAGCTTGGTAACCACAATTAGATATCCTGTACTCCTATATGGGGGATCTACTAGCACCTGTACCTACAGCATGAAATGCAGGTCCCTGATAAGGGACATTAGTATGAGATAATGTACTAAATATGTAAGGTAGAAAATATTGTATATGAAGTAACAACTCAAATGAAACTATGCACTGGTGTAGGATAAGAGACCACCTTTAGTTATACTGTGG
>DF369373.1:3807-15426 GCA_000787875.1 Solanum virginianum
TGCTCAAACTTAATACTGGAGATGTTGAAAGCACATGATCTCTTGAGGCCTAATCTAGTGTACTTATATGTTCTGCTCTCTTTTTTTTGGAATTAAATAGAAATGGTTGTTGAATAAAGCTATCTTCCCCAAACTGAATTAAGTTGCTAATTGAAGTGATAAAGTGATATCATATTCTGAGGGGATTAGTATGTTGTGAATCATTTGATGTGCCCACTTGCTATATATTAGGATTATTTTTAGTAATTTTTAGGAAGCAATAGGTGGCTAAAGGTAAATGGTAAACTAATGCTTTCTTTTGCATTTTGCATTTTCTGCTCATTATTCTTTTTGATAAATCAAGAGAAGTCTTGTTATGGTGCACTAATATGATGCCACAGACTCTACAGTACATGTATCAAATGTTTAGTTGCCAAACATCTATTTACATAACTTTTTATCTATCGCAGTGTTTATATCACTTTGATAGCAGACCTTGACGATACGGAAATGGTGATTTGGCTACAAACATATTTGCTCAACCTGTCATGGCATGTCCTTTTAAAATTGAATTATCATTATTCATGTCATAAGTAATAAAATGAATGACCACCAGAAATACATCAGACTGAGGAACTATTTTTTTAATATAGAAGTAATACATGTATGTGATAGTATGTTGGGATCCCAGAACATATTCTTGGTGGGCGCGACTCGATAATCCGAGCAGTCTAGAACATATTCTTAGTAGGCACGACTTGATAATTCCAGCGGTCCAGAACATATTCTTGGTGGGCGCGACTCGATAATTCGAGTGGTCCAGGACATATCCTCAGTGGGCGCAATTCGATACTCCAAGCGGCCCAACTTATGCACTATGCCATTTCTGTATTAGGATTTGTGAGTATAGGGGTTTACCTTTATGCTTTGGCCTTGTTGCTATACAACTTTACATTTTGTACCCTCTGCTTGCATACTCAGTACATATTTCATACTGACCCCCTTTCTTTGAGGGCTATGTTTCATGCCCGCAGGTACCGGCGTACAGAGTAGTGATCCCCCAACTTAGGATTTCTGACTGCTGTTTGAAGTGCTCCCCTGCTTTGGAGCAAACATTTGGTATATACACTTATTTACTATTTTGCATTTTCGTACATTTGAGGGTACGACGGGGCCCTGTCCCGTCCTCTAATTTCATTTGGTTTGGTTAGAGGTCTATGGACACCTGTGTGTATAGGCTATGACAGTTTGTAAGACTATATATGTATGTTATGTATGTTGGGCGGTTCGACCGCAGCGGTGGCCTTGTCGACCCGCATATGTATTTGTATGATATTCTACTGGGTTTTTTCTGAGTGTAGGGTTTAGATAGTCTATAAAACAAAGGAAATTCTACCAAAATTTCTGTAAAAATAAATAAGACATTTAGTGAAATCTTGCATTGTGTTTGGTATCTGGGTGCCACTTCGGGCACTAGTCACGGCCCACGGGGTTGGATCTGACATCTTAAACATGACATATGAATTGCGAAAATTAAAGTGTTGCCAAAAAAGAAAAGAGATCATTTTTCTTAAAATAGTTTTTTAAAAAAGAAGATCATTGTCTATTAAACGGAAGGAGTATGGGGAACAACTTTGATTGCGTACGCCATTGGGGAATGCTTCGGGTATAATGCAATGGATAGATTTGTCTCTCATATTCGAAAGTAGCTGAACCTGACATATTTTTGCAGGATGATCGTTACTTCTCCAATTTTTGTATGTTGAAGATATGCATGAAAGTTTTACTCAAGGGCCATGCACTATTAATTTGAGCAACTTGAAGAAGATGTTGGGAAAATACATAAGTATCCCTAAAATATTGTAAGGACCCGTTAGATATTTTAAGAACTAATTTTGTTATTTACTTAAAATTACCTTCTCGTAAATTTAATAGGTATTTCGAACTATTCGATAACAAAAATTAAAAGACTACATGTTAATTATTTTGCTCCACTAGGAGCTAATGGGCGACATTATCTTGGTTTGGATGAACCAATTGCTTAGTGGAAAGTGGCATAATTCTCTAAGTGCTCCACTAAGTTCCATTCTTTTTATTATCCTTTGCCAGGCTCCCTTTGGAGCTACTAAAGGGGCATTTTGCCTGTGTATATATATATTTGAGCATTTGGCTCATATTTTGGCAAGTAGAAAACAAGTGAGCAATTTTGCTCAACTTCATACAGAGGAGAAAAACAAGTAGAAAAATAAGGAAATAAAAAAATAAGAGTGCTTAATATATTTTGAGAGTCTATTAGGGAGGTGTTTAGTTTCATAGAATAGGCGCACATAGTCAGAAAGTACGTTTTGATGTCCAGGTAATATTTACTTAATTGTTAGATCAAGTTTATTAATTATGAGTGATAGAGTTATAATAGTAATATATTAATATAAGTAGCACGGAATTAGATTTGAAAGTAACAAGATTTTGGGTTTTGGAATTTTAAAGATAACAAAATTATAGATTTTATTTTTAACTAATGTTTAGGAAATAATTTGCTAATTATGATAATACTGGTAAAAATTTACTAATGTCATGATTAATGAATAGTTTATAATAACCACTTGGTATTCAAAACTAAGATAGTGTGCAGTGACATGTATTTCTATTTCAACATTTTCTTATATATATAATTTGTTGGGTTATCACTTTATAATTTAAATCTTTCATATATATGATTTATAGAATATAGTAAGTATCAACATATATTAAATACTTAGCGTAATGATTGGTGGGATAAATTTATTTTCTTGTGCTACAGACAAAACTGTTGAATGGATAAATTTAAACTTGCATATTTTTACATGACTTGTAGATTTGAAAAAAAAAAAGAAAGGATGTTCCATATTCTTAATAGTTATCGTTGGTGACTCTATTTTCAACTCCAGTGCTCTTGTTGGATTGCTTTTATTTAAATACATAATATATATTCTTTAACCTGTGAATTTTAAGTTGTTACAACAATAATAAAAAAATTCTTGAATGAATTATTATTATACATATTATTATTATTATTATTATTATTATTATTATTATTATTCAAATTTTGATATATTGAGATAAGAAATTAAATCATAAGTATACTATATTATTTGAATGATTTACGATTAATTCTAGAATCGAAATTTTGGAAATTAATAACGAAATTAGTTGGTCTTTGGGTCTAGGCTAGACATATAATAATATAGGTACTGTGAGTTTTGAAATCATATGGTGATAATTATTTGACTAGATCGTGGTGCTACACATTCCATTCAAAAAGAAAAAGGCCAAAGTCTTAGATTGACCATGATTTGACTAAGGCAAGTGGACTTTTTAAACTTTGTAATTCTCGTAGAATTACTATTTTGCATTTTCGTACATTTGAGGGTACGACGGGGCCCTGTCCCGTCCTCTAATTTCATTTGGTTTGGTTAGAGGTCTATGGACACCTGTGTGTATAGGCTATGACAGTTTGTAAGACTATATATGTATGTTATGTATGTTGGGCGGTTCGACCGCAGCGGTGGCCTTGTGTTAAGTGACGAGAACACTATATTTTTGATATATATATTATTGTGGTTGGAAATTATGAGTGGATTTGTTTGTGAAATTTAGAGCATGTTTAATCATTACATCTCATGCATATTGCATTGATTCCGGATATTGATATGAGTGAAATGGAAAATACTGGGACCGAGGTCTTTATCAATCGAGATATGATGCCGAGGTCTTTGCCAGCGAAATTATAATGTTGAAAACTTTATGATGATATTATGATGCTAAGGTCTTTGCAGGCGAATTTATGACGATATTATGATGCCGAGGTCTTTGCCGGTGAATTTATGATGATATTGTGATGTTGAGGTCTTTGCCGGCGATGATGTGATGTTGACATATTTTTCAGTGATGTTGTGATGCCAAGATCTTTGTCGACGATTATTGCATAAGCATTGCATTTCATCATTGCATATTATTGCATAACATGATGTTATTCTTGTGATCTATTATGCTATCATTTTTAGCTTGTGCTTTGGAATTGTGATATGGTGAAATACCATCTTTATTATGTATTATGTATTGCTAGGCTGGACTTACTTTCTGTACAGGTTGTAGTAGTGGAGATCGATTGGGACAAAAGGAATTTGTGTATTCTATTAGACTTACTTTATTTTGTTAGTTTACTTACTGGGTACTGCGTGGTATTTGGTACTCGCCCCTTGCTTCTACACTTCTGTAGGTTGTGAGCCTAGATAGTGAATAGTATTTTCCTAGATCCTCCGAGGTTTCCCAAGAGATGTAGAGAGGTAGTTGTTGTTATCTGGCTGACTCTCTTGTTCCTATTTCTTCTGTATTTGTTCTATTCGAGAAGAAGGATAGTTTGAACTTGTATTTCTTTGAGTTTCTGTATTTCTAGTGGCTTGTACGCGTGACAACCAATCCTTGGGTGGTATTTAAGTTGATGGAAATTTTCAGCTTTAGTTATCTACTCTTTTTGATTACTTTCGCGCATTATGTTTATTTTTCCTCGAGATAAGACGACTTGTCCTGGTGGCTTTGAGCAAGTGTCATCACACCCAATTTTGGGCCGTGACAGTTGGTATCAGAGCCCTAGGTTCATAGGTCTCATGTGTGTACAAGCCAAGTCTAAATAGACTTGAGGATCGGTACAGAGGTGTCTGTACTTATCTTTGAGAGGTTATGAAGACTGTTAGGAAACTTCATTTTATTCATTTTCTCTCATCGTGCGTAGTTATCTTCGTTAGTAATGAGTGGTGCCTATGTTCTCTTGACAGATGGCAAGGATTAGAGTTACTACTACTGCTGGTAGAGGTGAGGCTATTGTCGAGACAATTGCTGAGACCCCAGTTGAGGTAGGGGGAGTGGTCGAGCTAGAGGTCATGCTCATGGAGTGATGTCAGTGAGGGGTCATGCCCGAGGAGCGATACCAGTTAGAGGGCAGGATAGAGAGGCTTCTTCAAGGCCACAAATAGAGGTTAATAAGGATCAGGCCCTTCCAGGGCCCACATCTACACCTTTACTTCAGGACACCTTGTTAAGGATGATGGGTATGCTCGAAAACCTCACTCAGAGGGGTGGTACGATAGTTACGCAAGGAATTTCCCAACCTAGAGTGGAAGAACAGACTTTAGGGAAACATCTAGGTGTAGCTTATCAGGATCAGGTGGGCTAGCCCCTAATGGTTCCTGCACCATCTATTGGGGAACAAACCGCTCCAGAGGCAATTCTAGCATCAAATGATCAACTTAGTTACGAAAGATTTCAAAACGATGATACCACCTTAATTACAGGGAAGTAAGAATGAGGACGCCTATGAATTTCTGACTTTGTGCGATGAGATGCTAGATACAGTGGGGTTAGTTGATCAGCGTGGTGTTCGTTTTGTGGCACTTTATGTCCATGGACCAGCCAAGGAGTGGTGGAGGACTTATGTAGCATCTAGACTAGCTGGATCCCCTCCAATAGAGTGGGGTGTGTTCTCTAGTACTTTTAAGGAATAATTTATCCCTTGAAATGTACGAAAGGAGAGCTGATTGAGCTTTGAGGACTTAAGGTAGGATGGTATGACTGTTACTGATTATGTAGCCCATTTTTGCCAGTTATCTCGACATGCCTTAGCTATGATTCCAAATGAGGGGGAGAGAGTCCATAGATTTGTGAGGGGTTTGAATTTCTCGATTACATAATATGTATTCAGAGCAGCTCGTGAGGAGGCTTCTTTTTAGCCTATTGTGTGGACTGCCAAAGAGGCAGAGTTGCTGGTTTAAGAAGAGTTTGGAGACCCTAAGAGGGCTCGTACTATAGGTCAATTTTCTGGTACTTCATCAGGAGGTAGGGGTTTGCATAGGAGTAGTGTATCGTTCAGGTGACATAGTCCTGTGCATGCATCTATGGTAGCAGCTGAGGGTGGACAGATATGTCGTGGTAGCCATAGAAGCCCTTTTAGTGGACAACAACCTGTTACACAAAGGTCTTGTTTTGGGTGCGGGGATCCAAGCCACTTGATTCGACAGTGTCCCTTTCAGACTCATTCGTACTAATTCAGCAGCCCTAGTTAGAGATTCAGCTCCACCAGCCAGGGGTCGGGGTAGGGGTCAAATTACTAGATGTGGCAGGACTTCAGACAGTGGTACTTTGGTTCCATGTGCTGGAGAGCGAGGTGTGGCTTAAACCAGCGGTGGAAGACGAGCTCAGTGTTATGCATTTCCTGGAAGGCCTGAGGTAGAGGCTTCAGATGCAGTTATTATAGGTATTGTTCCAGTCTGTCATCGGCCTGCATCTGTGTTATTTGATCTCGGTTCTACCTACTCTTATATGTCTACATACGTTTCATCTGGGTTTGACTTATTGTGTGATCAGATGTCAGTGCTCGTATGTGTTTCTATTCCAGTGGGTAAACCTTTAGTGGTGGATTGAGTGTATCGATCCTATCTTGTTTCTTTGGCTGGGTATGATACTTGTGTAGATATGATTATTCTGGATATGGTAGACTTTGATGTTATCTTAGGGATGGATTGGCTTTCTCCCTATCATGCTATCCTTGACTAATACGCAAAAATTGTGACCTTAGTCATGCCCGGTGTACCAAAAATTGAATGGAAGGGTTATAGTGGTTCTTATCCTAGCAAAGTTATCTCCTACATTTATGCCTAGAAATTGATTAATAAAGGGTGTTTGTCCTACTTGGCTTTCATTCGAGACACTAGTATTGAACCACCTTTTATAGAGTCTACCCCTGTGGTTCAGGAGTTTGTCAATGTGTTTCTCACTGACGTTCCAAGTGTTCCACCCGATAGGGATATTTACTTTTCGATTGACATAGAGTCAGGCACTCCATTCCTCCATATAGAATGACTCCAGTTGAATTGAAAGAATTGAAGGAGCATCTCCAAGACTTGTTAAGAAAAGGATTTATTCACCCTAGTGTGTCACCTTGGGGTGCCCCAGTCTTGTTTGTGAAAAAGAAATATGGGTCTATGAGGATGTGTATAGATTACAAGCCGTTAAATAAGGTAACTATCAAAATAAGTACCCTTTTTCCCGTATTGATGACTTATTTGGTCAGCTTCAGGGAGCGACTGTGTTTTATAAGATTGACTTAAGGTCTGGTTATTATCAGTTGAGGATTAGGGCATCAGATATTCCTAAGACAACTTTCAGAACTCATTATGGCCACTATGAATTTTTGTTAATGTCTTTTGGGTTGACTAACGCCCCTGCAGCGTTCATGGAGTTGATGAATAGGGTGTTCCATCCATATGTAGATTCTTTTGTTATAGTATTCATCAATGACATCTTGGTGTATTCCAAGACTGAGGCTGATTATGTTAGTCACTTGAGGATAGTGTTACAAGGTTGAGGGAGGAAAAACTATATGCAAAATTCTCCAAGTGTGAGTTCTGGCTTGATTCGGTGGTATTCTTAGGGCATGTGGTGTCTAAAGACAGGATCAGAGTAAATCCGACTAAGGTTAAGGCAGTTAAAGGTTGGTGAAGGCCTACTTTAGCTACCGAGTTTCATAGTTTTATGGGGTTAGCAGGGTATTATTGGCAGTTTATTCAGGGTTTTTCTTCCATTGCAGCCCCACTGACTAGATTAAATCAGAAGAATGAATCCTTTCATTGGTCCGATGAGTGCGAGGCAAGCTTCCAAAAGTTCAAAACTTTGTTGACTTCAGCTCGCATTTTAACGGTACCTGAGGCAGGTGTGGACTTCACGGTGTATTGTGATGCTTCAAGAGTTGGTTGAGGTGGTGTATTGATGCAAAAAGGGAAAGTAATTGCCTATGCTTCTAGACAGTTAAAGGTTTATGAGAATAATTACCCTACTCATGGCTTAGAATTAGCGACTGTGGTTTTTGTGCTTAAGTTGTGGCGTCACTACTTATATGATGTACATTGCGAGGTCTTCATTGATCATAGGAGTCTTCAGTATATTTTTAGTCAAAATAGGTGGATGGAGTCACTAAAAGACTATGATTAGACCATCATATACGATCCAGGAAAGGCTAATGTGGTAGACGATGCCTTGAGTAGAAAGATTTCTAGCATGGGGAGTCTAGCCATTATTCGTATTGAGGAGCTACCTATGGCCAGGGATGTTCAACGTTTAGATAATGGCCTAGTGAGGCTACAACTTTCCAATGAAAAGGTTGTACTCGCTTTCATTGAGGCTCGTTCTTCCTTGATGGACTATATTCAGAGTGTTAGTTAAAGGATGAGAAGTTATGTATCATTAGAGACAAAATGGCCAAAGGAGAGGCTAAGGAAGCCGTGCTCGATCCTGATGGTGTTTTGTGGATTGGAGGTCCAGTTTGTGTGCCTAAGGTGGGTGATTTAATTAGATTGATTCTTGAGGAAGCTCATTGTACTCGTTATTCCATTCATCTAGGAGCAACAAAGATGTATCATGACTTGAGTCAGCATTACTGGTGGTGTGTGGCATGAAAAAGGATATTTCAAATTTTGTGTCCAAGTGTTTAACTTGTCAGCAGGTTAAGTACGAGCACCAACGGCCTGGAGGTGAGTTTCAAAGGATGCCCATTCCTACTTGGAAGTGGGAGCGTATAATTATGGATTTTTTGGTGGGCTTGCCCACTACCCTGGGTGGTTATGACTCAATCTGGGTAATTGTGGATCGACTAACTAAGTCTGCCCATTTCATTCCTGTCAAGGTTAAGTATACAACAGAGAAGCTGGCTGAACTTTACATCAGGACTTCAGACAGTGGTACTTTGGTATTTCATTCCTGTCAAGGTTAAGTATACAACAGAGAAGCTGGCTGAACTTTACATCAGTCAAATTATAAGATTGCGTGGTGTACCTGTTTCTATCATTTGAAGGGGAGCCTTGGAGCAACTGGTAAAGTTGCTGCCATGTGACCAGGAGGTCATGGGTTCAAGCCTTGGAAACAGCCTCTGGCAGAAATGCAAGGTAAGGCTGCGTACTATAGACCTTTGTGGTCGGGCCCTTCTCCGGGCCCTGCGTATAGCGGGAGCTTAGTGCACCAGGCTCGCCCTTTTTACCTGTTTCTATCATTTTTTATCGAAGTTCAGTCTTCACTTCACATTTTTGGAGGGCTTTGCAACATGGACTAGGGACTCAGTTGGATATGAGTTCAGCCTTTCACCCTCAGACAGACGGACAGTCCGAGCGGACTATTCAGGTGTTAGAGGATATGCTTCAAACGTGTGTGATTGATTTTGGTTCTCGCTGGGATCAACACTTACCTTTAGCAGAGTTCGCCTATAATAATAGCTATCACTCTAGCATTCAGATGGCTCCATTCGAGGCTTTGTATAGTAGGCGGTGTAGATCTCCGATTGGTTGGTTTGATTAAGCCAAGATGGACTCATAAGATGTAGACTTTCTTAGGGATGCTATGGAAAAGGTCTGTATGATTTATGATTTAGGATAGGTTATTGGCTGCTCAGAGTTGACAAAAGAGTTATGCAGATAGGAGGGTTCGAGCCCTGGAGTTTATGGTAGGTGATCATGTTTAGCTTAAAGTGTTACCTATGAAGGGTGTTATGCAGTTCGGTAAAAAGGGAAAGCTTAGCCCTCGATTCATTGGTCTATTTGAGATCTTAGAGCGAGTTGGAGAGGTGGCCTACAAACAGGCCTTGCCACTTAGATTATCATCCGTGCATCCTGTGTTTAACGTCTCCATGCTCCGATATTATGTGTCCGATGAGTCTCATATACTCTCATTTGATTCGGTGGCCTTGAGTCCAGACTTATCATTTGAGCAGGAGCCTATAGCTATTATGGATAGACAGGTTCACAAGCTTAGAAACAAAGAGATAACATTTGTGAAGGTGCTATGGAAGAGGCGACTTGGGAGATAGAATCAGACATGCATGCTAAATACCCTCACCTTTTCGAAACTTCAGGTACTCTCTTTTGCTTTATGTTTGAGGAGGAATATGATTTTTAGTGGTGGATAATGTAAGGACCCGTTAGATATTTTAAGAGTTGGTCCTGTTATTTCCTTAAAATACCTTTCTCGTAAATTTAATAGGTATTTTGAACTATTCGATAACTAAGATTAAAACACTACATGTTAATTATTTTGCTCTACTAGGAGCTACTGGGTGACATTATCTTGGTTTGGCTGAACCAATTGCTTAGTGGAAAGTGGCAATTCTCTAAGTGCTCCACTAAGTTCCATTCTTTTTATTATCCGTTGCTAGGCTCCCTTTGGAGCTACTGAAGGGGCAATTTTCCTCTGTATGTATATATATTTGAGCATTTGGCTCATATTTTGGCTCATATTTTGGCGAGTAGAAAACAAGTGAGCAATTTTGCTCAACTTCGTACAGAGGAAAAAAACAAGTAGAAGAATAAGGAAATAAAAAAATAGAGTGCTTAATATATTTTGAGAGTCTATTAGGGAGATGTTTAGTTTCCTAGAATAGGCGCACACAGTCAGAAAATACATTTTGGTGTCCAGGTAAGATTTACTTAATTGTTAGATCAAGTTTATTAATTATGAGTGATAGAGTTATAATAGTAATATATTAATATAGGTAGTACGGAATTAGATTTGAAAGTAACAAGATTTTGGGTTTTGGAATTTTAAAGATAACAAAATTATAGAGGTAGTACGGAATTAGATTTGAAAGTGATAAATTTTGGGTTTTGGAATTTTAAAGATAACAAATTATAAATTTTATTTTTAACTAATGTTTAGGAAATAATTCGCTAATTATGATAATACTGGTACAAATTTACTAATGTCATGATTAATGAATAGGTTACAATAACCACTTGGTATTCAAAACTAAGATAGTATACAGTGACATGTATTTCTATTTCAACATTTTTTTATTTATATAATTTGTTGGGTTATCACTTTATAATTCAAATCTTTCATATATATATATATGAGTTATAGAATATAGTAAGTATCAACATATATTAAATAATTAGGGTAATGATTGGTGGGAGAAATTTATTTTTTCTTGTGCTACGGACAAAATTATTGAATGGATAATTTTAAACTTGCATATTTTTACATGAATTGTAGATTTGGAAAAAAGAAAAAGAAAGGATGTTACATATTCTTAATAGTTATCATTGGTGACTCTATTTTCAACGCTAATGCTCTTGTTGGATTGCTTTTACTTAAATACATAATATNAAAATGGTCAGAGAATATAGACCTTGAGTAATTTATGTATTTGCTCCTTTGCTGGCCATTAATTTTCGTAAACTTTTACTTTAACTTATTATAATAATAATAATAATAATAATAATTATTATTATTATTATTCAAGTTTTGATATATTGAGATAAGTAATTAAATTATAAGTATACTATATTATTTGACGGATTTAAGATTAATTCTAGAATCAAAATTTTGGAAATTAATAACGAAATTAGTTGGTCTTTGGGTCTAGGCTAGACATATAGTAATATGGGTATTGTGAGTTTTGAAATCTTATGATGATAATTATTTGACTAGATTGTTGTGCTACGGATTCCATTCAAAAAGGAAAGACCAAAGTGTTAGATTGATCGTGATTTGACTAAGGCAAGTGGACTTTCTAAACTTTGTAATTCTCGTAGAATTCTCAAATTTTTCTTTCTCCTACGTGCG
>DF369371.1:3314-15019 GCA_000787875.1 Solanum virginianum
TTGAATGAAGAGACTATCTCTAGTCCCCAAGCAGGCCACCTAGTCACATTTTATTTGTTCAATTCATTCATATGCGGAAGATTAAATAGAAAAAAAAACTATCAGTGGACTATCACAAGCACTATCATAAGACAATATGAAGAAGTATCTCAAAAGAAAGGGAACGGGAGATAAGCAATCCCGACACTATCCATCAACTGTCTATGTCTACGAGGCCTCTAAACTAATATCTAGAAAGGTACCATAATACCCATGGCTACCACAATCAAAAGAAAAATACTAAAAATAATGTCAATGAAATAATCGTCCTCCGAAGGCAGGGGAGGACTCACCACGGTTTGAAATACTGAGCTCTAAACCTTAACGATTGGGTTGTTGAGGTCCCCTATCTACAGAATCTGCATCATTAAATGATGCAGTGCCAAGGGTAATTAGTACGTGGAATATACTGTATGTAAAAGGGCTAAAGTAAACAATATAAGATACAATCACTCATCAATCAGTCATATTAAACTCAGAGTAAAGGACAAGACTCTATCATCTCACCATCCATCAAGACATCATACTATCACATCAACGTTAGAGTACTATCAACAAGGAACCTATCTGGGAGTTTTTATAACTGACAATCACCACCTATGAGCCAAAAGTGATACAATGAAGAGAAGTCGTTGTCACATCCTTCCAGTACCTTGCCGGGGTAAAGGATGAGTTCGTCGGGGATCCCAAGGAAATCTGTCAAGCCCTCTGTGGGACAAAAGAAGCATCTTGTTTCACGGTCCAATCCTCTCCTACGCTGGCCACGTAGTTAATGAGTGTTAGTAGGACTCACTCTTACCCATTTTAGTGGTAATACTCCTCCCAGGACTTAAAATGCTCATAAGTCTATCAAGTTGGGCTGTTAAACAGCCAAACCCTAATACATGTAAATAGTTGCATTAGTCAATGATTATTATCAATTTTATATAAAATATAAGATTTAAAGATAACTTCAAGAAAATATTCAAGAAACCTAAATACAAGACCTATCAGTTAACTTTCTACATTTTAGTCTATAAATTGGGGCACATGGAAGAACAATTTCATGTTCTGGGTAGCCTTTACATACTTGGAGTTAAGAATTAGCAAGTTTTCTTCAAGAATTTGGACCCTATCTGGAAATCCTCAAGCCTTCTCTCCTTCTCCTCTCTCAGAACTCCTATAGAAACTTTTACAAAATGGATTTTTGAAACCCTTCCTATGTATTTAGGCTTAGATATACATTTTTGGGACTTTAGAATATATTAGGAAGGAAAAAAATGCCCTTCCCGAAGGAAATGCTACTTGTTTTTGAAAAACCACAAAAACACTAGTACATTTTTGAAAGTTTTTGGAAATTCCATTCTCGTCAAAAAATGACAAAAACATAAGTGCATTTTCATGCCCCTGACACATTGCGAAGGGGACGTGGATTTGCTACTGTTGTTGCACAAAATGACCAATTTCATAATTTGACCCAGTTGCTTTTAAATAGGGTCGAGACCATTTTCAGACTCAATGTTTTGCGTTGATCGCAAATCTGGTCTTGGATTTCCCATTGGAGCTTTGGAAGATGTGTTATGTGCCCAATGTATTTTAGGGGCATTTTCATAATTTTACGAGGTGTTACATCATCTCCCCCTTGGAATCATCATCCTCAAATGATGAGTAAAGGTCGAATGGAAACATGAATAACCCCAGAATGCATCTCATTCCTCACTCGGGAACACTCGAACTCTCACTATTCATCATCTATCTATCTCTATCTTAGACTCAGGAATTGAATGAGATAAAGGCATCAACTCAATGAAAGAAGACATTCAATAATGTTAAGGATAAGAATATTTACCTTCAATATTAGCATCATTGTAGTATGAATAAGTGCGGGAATTTGAGTTTCATCACTTCCTTAGCTTCCCACATAGCTTCGTTCACAAATTAATTTCTCCATAAGACTTTCACGGAGGCTATCTCTTTATTTCTCAGCTTGCGAACTTGTCAGTCAAGGATCTAGACTAGAATTTCTTCATATGATAAGCTATCCTTCACACCCTGACTCTCCATAGGATTTGCTAAGGCAGGTCTCCCAAATAATTCTTAAGCAAAAATACATGGAACACTGGGTGAACTTCATAAAGCTCGGAAGGCAAGTCTAGCTCATAAGAAACCTTCCCAATCCTCATCAAATTTTGATATGGTCTGATGAATAGGAACTCAGCTTTCATTTCTTGCCAAATCTCATGACACCTTTCATGGGTGACACCTTCAAGTATATCCAATCATCCACCTCAAATTTCAAATCTCTTCTTCTCACATCTGTATATGACTTCTAATAACTCTGGGCTATCTTCAATCTTTCTCAAATGACTTTCACCTTCTCCATAGATGGGTGCATGAGATCAGGTCGAATAAACTCATCTTCACCGACCTTGAACCAGCCAATTGGTGATCTACATCGCCTCCCGTATAATCCTTCATAAGGGGTCAACTAAATGCTGGCATGGTAGCTATTATTGTATGCGCAATTAATCAACGGTAGATGATCATCCCAATTTCCTTTTAAGTCGATGAAATACACTCTCAGGATATCCTCCAAAGTCTAAATGATTCGCTTTTCCTGTCCATCCGTCTGAGGGTGAAAAGTTGTGCTCAAAATGTACTTTCTTTCCCAATCCTTTCTGAAAGAATCTCCAGAATCGAGAGGTGAATTGAGCTCCTCTGTCCGAGACTATGGATAAGGGTACCCCATGCAACGTCACAATCTAACGATATACAGTCGGGCATACTACTCAGCAGTGTAAGTTGTCTTGACTGCCAAGAAGTGCGCTGATTTCATCATCCTATCAACAATTACCCATATCGAATCATGCTGCTTTCGGGATCGGGGTAAGCCCATGATGAAATCCATGTTGATTATCTCTCACTTCCATTCTGGAATTTCCAAATTCTGGGCTAATGAACATGGTCTTTGATGTTCAACCTTAACCTGTTCACAATTTAGACACTTAGAGACAAACTCAACAATGTCTTTCTTCATCCCATTCCATCAATAGACTTCTCTCAAGTCATGGTATATCTTGGTAGAACCAGGATGGATTGAACATCTCATGCTATGTGCTTCAGCCATGATTCTGTCTCGACCACCATTAACATCAGGCACAAACAATCTCCCCTGATATTTGAATACCCCATCTCTCCCTTTGGAGGAAACCATCACCTTTTGCTTATGAACTGCCTCTTTCAATTGGTGTAAGATAGGGTCTTGGTCTTGCTTTTCTTTTACTTTTGACACTAACGATGAAGTGAAACTATTCTAAACATTGACTCCGCTTTTGTTGTTCTTCTCAAACTGTACTCCTGATCGAGCCAATTTATGCACCTCCTTGGCTAATTCTCTCTTCCCTTCCTCCACATGGGCAGGGCTACCCATGGACATCCTGCTAAGAGAATCAACAACAATGTTAGCCTTACTTGGGTGGTAGAGAATGCTCATATCATAATCTTTGAGCAGCTCCAGCCACCTCCAACCGCATGTTGAGCTCTTTCTGACTAAACACATATTGCAAACTCTTGTGGTCAGTGAACACATCCATATGCACTCCATACAAATAGTGATGCTAAATCTTAAGTGTGAATAACACTGTTGCCAACTCAAGATCATAAGTCAGGTAATTCTTGTCATAGATCTTAAGCTGTCTAGAAGCATAAGTTATCACCTTCCCTCTCTGCATACGAACACACCCCGGTCCAAATCTGGATGCATCACAGTATATCACGAAGTCACCCATCTCGTCATGCAAGGTTAACACTGGTGTTGTAGTTAATCTAGTCTTCAACTCTTGAAAACTCTTTTCATATGCCTCAAACCACTTAAACTTGTCCTTTTCCTCAGTCAACTTTGTCAATGGGGCTGACAGAAAAGAGAAGCCTTCAACAAATCTGTGATAGTAGCTTGCTAAACCCAAGAAGCTTCTTATTTCTATTAGAGAAGTTAGTCTTGGCCAATTCTTAACCGGCTCAATCTTGTGAGTATCCACCCAAATACCATCTGCCGAAACAACATGGCCTAGGAAAGCCACTGACCCCTGTCTTCGGGGGATGCACTTCATGCCTGCAGGTACAGATGCGCAGGGTAGCAGGCTACCAGCTTAGGATCCCCATCCACCTGTTGAAGAGCTCCCTTGCTTCGGAGCAACTTTTGGTATACTTGTTATTTTTTTTAGTATTGAATTCATTTGAAGGTATAACAGTGGCCTTGTCCCATTATTTGATTATGTTGGTCTGTATAGAGGTTTGTGGGCGCTTATGAGTATAGGGTATGTCGGTCGGTGTGTCATATATGTATGTCACGAGAGTATGAGATTCTGTGGTTGTAAGACACTATATGTATGTTATGTATGTTGGGTTTAACTGCAGCAGTGACCTTGTCGGTACGTGTATATATATATATGGTTGTGATGCTGTTGGGACTTTCTGTATGCAGGTGGGATGTTAGAAAAACAAAGAAAATTCTGTTGAATTTTCTGTCAATTTGAGAGTCATTATAGTTGAGATTTGGTGGGTAGTGGTGTCCGGGTGTCCCGATCGGACACTAGTCACGGCCCACGAGGTTGGGTCGTGACAGTTTGTCTGCCAACTTCTTCATGTAAGCATGTACCTTAATCAAATTGAGCTTTAATTGTACCAGAATTTCATCCCTATGCATAAAATATTTTTCCACCAGATTACAAGGACTGCTACCCCCGATATAGCAAGTTATAGTTAGGGGTTTTCTCCCATAAAGCGCCTTAAAGGGTGTCATACTTGTTGAAGTTTCGAGTGAGATGTTGTACCAATACTTTTCCCATGACAATGTGAAGACTCAATGGTTTGGAGAACAATAGCAACGAAGATATTGTTCCACATATTTTAGTGAGGGCCTCAGATTCTCTATCGGATTATGGGGGTAGGCGATACTCATTGCCAAAGAAGCTCCCTGCAAATGATTGATTTCATGCCATAAGGTGTGCAAGAATCGAGGATCACGATCAATGACTATGGTTCTTGGGGGTCCACGAATATGAATAATTCCCGCCACAAAGTTTTTAGCAACAATTTTTATGGAAAAAGTGGACGGTAAGGGAATGAAGTGACCATACTTCGTTAAATGATCAACCACTATCATGATAGTAGATTTTCCCTTTGAGCTAGGTAAGCATGTGATGAAATCCATGACAATGTCTTCGAATACCAAATCAGGGATAGCAATGTCTTCGAGTATCAGTAAAAAGCATGCAATGTCTTTGAAAGGCAATATTACTAGTCATGAGAAAACATTTCTAGTTATGAGAAAGTACTATCAGTTTTGAGAAGAAAAACCAGTTTAAAGAAAACATATTGAGCCAAGCATCAAATTTTTTAATTTTCTCCTAAAGCTGAACATCTTTATAGTTATTAAGCACAGTGCATATTTTGAGAGTAGTGTAGAGCACCGATATGGGTACAAGCTCAAATAACTTCCACTCTATAAACTACGTAGTCAGCATACGGTAGGATAGGATCCTACCAAACTAGTATCACTCCTCTTATGCCACTGAGATGACCTAGTTAGATGGATCCATAAGTTTAATTTTATCCTTTACCCTGACAAGTTATTGGATGACTCCAGCAACGTGGAAAAGATGTTATATCATCATCATACTCATAGTGATGACTGACGGCTAAAGAAACTTCTCAAGTTAAAGTATATTATTTTTAGATATAAATTGAGTTGTATTTTTTTTTTTTTTGCATTAAACACAATGTTTTACTTATATTGTATTGCTTATGTTACTGAATTATTTTCTGAGTTAATCCTATGAGTTGAGCCTTATATCTTGAATTTTTCTCTTTTAACCATTTCACGTACTTGTATATTTCACATACTGATATTCTTTGGACATGAATTATTTTATAATGCAAGTGTAGGTGATAAAATCCCTTAATAGGAATATCACAGAGATCTAGGTCTCTATCCAGCCATTGGTAAGGTCTCTTCAGAGTTCGAGGCATCTTGAGGGTCTTCTTTCTACTCATTTATTTCATTATGGTAGTTGTGTGTCTGTCAAGGTATTTGTTTTAGATTCAGTTTAGAAGTTTCATAGACTAATTGACATAGTATCTCAGTTTATCTTCTCTTTTCATATTGTGCCCAAACAACTTTGGTTTATTAGTTATCATTTAAAGACTTTAATAGAATTGTAGATATTGTGCCTGATTCTATCTACTTTTTTATATTTAAGCCTTCCACGGAGTAAAGTAGTCAGGTCAAGTGGTTCGCTTGGGATAAAAAATGGTTTTGGGTGCTGGTCACACCCGGGGTGTAAACTCAGGGCGTGACACCATCCTGTAGCTTGGATCTCTATAATTAGTTTAAGAAAATTTTCATTTTTTTATTAACTTTGAAAGATTTTATAATCCTTTAAACTATGATTTATTTCTTTGAGTGTTTAATTAAGTTTGTTATTAGATATTTTTTGTATTGTATTTGTTGTTTAATATTTTGAATGGGATGAATATATATTATATTGAACAGAATTTGATTTGCAAATGTATAGTAGAAATTACCAGTTTCTGATGTCAAAAAATTACAGAAAAGCAACGAATAATGTCCTTTAGTCTATTGCTTTTTTGTAATTTTTTTTAAAAAAAATTGAAAAATTGACAGACAAGGACCCTAAGTCCATCGCTTTGCTAAAATTTTGCAAGAATATAAAGAATAAAAGTGATGCACAGAAACCCAATATCCATCGCTAATTTGAAAAAAGTAATTAAAAGAAAATATAGCCCGTCATTTTTGTCAAATAATTTAAAAATAAAAATTAAAAAAATGATATAGTCTGTTGTTTTAGTAAAAAAATAAAATAAAATAAAATAAAGAAACAATGCAGAAAAGCGTTGGAACTAACTGCAGTGCTTTTTCATTGATTTTGTCCAAAAAAGCGATCCAATTCATCACTTTTGCCTATCGGTTTTTATCAGTGTAGTGTAAGCATTGCATCACTTCTTGGTAATATTATGCCTTTTTCCTGTGATTAATACTATAAATTTTTAGATATGAGTAATGCAAGGGGATTTAATGCATATATTAGCATGATTAATAACTTATTTCTCCTCAAAATCTTATTTATGGAGGATATCTTTGTACATAAATATTTTTTAAAGAAATTATGCAATATTTGCATGCTCTTTTTAATACATTAAATCAAATAAATATCTCTTGATAATAATTAATATAAGCATAACTAATACAATTATTACTAATACATTTTATTTGGCATTATTTTTATACAAACATACCAAAAGACCCCTGAGAGTACTTGAAATCACACTTGTCTTAGAATTGGTATATTAACCTTTCTTGAATTGTTCAAACTACCCATACAATCTCCAATGACCTCAATCTATTGAAAATTATTTTTAAAAAATGAAAAAAAAAAAAAAAAAAACCTTTCCATCCCTACCAAACACACCCTAAATCTCAACAAATTTTAACATTCTTGCAAGTATACAAGATTCATTCGAAAAATGTTCTCCCTAGCTATATATTTACATCTAAATTGTTCTCATTCGAAAAATGTTCTCCCTAGCTATATATTTACATCTAAATTGTTCTAGCTAGGGAGCAAGTATCTTCCATATAGAATATGTTGGAGTCATGACATGTATCACGAAATTTTGGTCCTAAGTAGAAATGATAATAAAACAAATCTTGCAATCTCAATAGAATTGTGCTACACTACCTAACACTTGAAGGTGACTTGTTAAATCCAACTACAGTCAAATCCTTTTATAATGATATTATTTGTTATGAATTTTTTAATTGTTTAGCGAAATATTACTATAAAGAACATATAATACTTCTTCCGTTTATTTTTATTTGTCCACTATACTATCTTAGGACGTCCAACAATACTTGTCCAGTTTATGAAACAAAGATAATTTTACATTTAATTCCTAATTTACTCTTATCATTAATTATTGTCAAGACATTGTACTTATTATATTCAAAAGGTGATTTGGTAAAATTACCCCTTTCATATACTACTTCTTAATCCATGTGCTAAGTCAGTAAGAGGTGTCTAGCTGACACTTAAAAAGGTGTCTAGCTTAATAACACCTTCTTCGACACAAAAATACTTGAGGATTTTTGAGAATCTTGGCACATGAAATTGTGAGAAAGTCTTGATTTGATTTGAGACTACGAAGTGGAAAAAGAAGAAGAAGATATATTAAAATGGGTCCTTCAATCCGTCCATAACAGCTTGCAAAATAATGTTGTAAGATAGGAACATTGTCGAGTTGTAGGGTTATGCAAATTTACTACCTAAAATGGACCTTATCTTTCCATATCATAATGGGCCACCCCTATTGTGAATTTATTAATCACATACACTAAAGTTTTTGTGTGGGGTACCTATCCTACTTGCTACAATCTTAGGCCCATGCCCTTGACAAAAAGTCCACCATTTCTTTGACCACAAAACTCCAAATTGTGTTCTAAAGACCCTCCATCACTTTGTAAAGCAACTAAACCATAAGATACTCAAGTTCTAAATGGACCGTCTGACAACCTCAACAACATATAAAAGGTAAAGGATCATTCCAGTTTATCATGTCACTTGTCATTCTTTTGGCACTCGGGCAGTAATTGAGTCTTGGCATGATCTCAAAAAACAAAACCATCTCCAAAGGCCGGTGGACTATATATATGATCAATGGGTTTAACCAAGTCCAACATTCTTTAAATTTGTCACAATCCGATTTCTCAGGCCGTGATGACACCTACCCGGCCCACCAATAGATAAGCCTATCCCATAGCCTGAAACTATAGGCAATGGGCTACCCAATGGAAGACAATCCCTTAAGTAAATACTGTCACAATAAAGATAATAGATACAAACATCGAAGAAAATACCATACTGAAACCCACCCCAAGACCTGATATCAATTAATATTTGAGCTTCTAATAAACCAAACAAGAGTAGAAGGCTTCTACAAAATACAATATCAATACAGATTATCTCTGAACACAAAATAAAGATAAGTCCTAATGCCATAAGATGGAAATCGGCAACTCCAACGCTAGGAGCTCATCACAATCTCCGAGATCTCGGCTTGCTTTGCATGAAAGGAAAATCAACAACGGGACTTGCACCACGATCTGCAGGGTAACATATATAAATATATATGTTTAGAATAACTTGAATTTCGACAAATATTAAATTCTGAACACGTGAATATTTCGGTGAAAGTATAATGATTAGTTCAATGGTAACATAAAGGTTGAGTGCATCAAATTCGAATTCTGAATCTACCTCGGTTTATATTGTCAATAATGTGATATAGTCATCGTATACAGATAAGAATCAAGTTACACATACATACATATGTAAAGTTGATCAAAATATTTATACCAATAAATTTGAAGTTATTGTCAAGGGTCTGGCTAAAATAGTCTCTCTAACCTAGAAAGGTACAAGTAAGATTTGTGTACACCCTGATTTAATGAGTGTGATATTGTTGTTGTTTGTTGACATGAAAAATTAATGTTGAAACCCTTTATTTGTTAGATATTAGGAGTTGTTCAAAAGTATACTCCAAAGTCTTTGATGAATGAGAACAAGGTCATAGTAGCAGGTATTGAAATCATTGAAATTAACAAAGATATGTGGGATAATATAGTACTCTTGAAGTCACAAGAGAGACATTATATCAATCTTTGGCTCACCACCACTAGTTTTTTCTTCTTGTATTAGTTATACATTCATTAAAAGGACAGTGATGGACAATGAATTCTCCCCTAAGCAGACAGATGAGAGACACCAAGCATTAGCTATTGCAAATTCATTGCTTCTGAATACTATTAATTACTGGCATCAAATGGGACTCACTTCTTCCAATCTTCTTGCATTTTGTTACCCAAAATAATAATATGACTTCACATAGGACAAATTGTTGGTTTGCTCCACCAACAATAAATTCACATTTGGGGGGAAAATTACCAAGATGTTTGCTTTTGCTTTTGATTGTTTTTATTTCGTATTGATGTCCGACTAAATTTGAATTGTGCACTATAAAGCCTTATTTCTAAAGGGTGATACTCCCAAGAAAAGATTTTCATTCCTATAAGAGATTGAATTCGAGATCTCTGTGAAGGAATCTCAATCATCCCACCACAACCCATGTTAATGATTAGAATTAAGATTGTACAGTCTATAGTTGAAATTTATTCTTCGTTGTGCTAGATTAGATCTCAACTTTCCATATAATTAACACATGAATAGGAAAGATCCAACTGGCTAGTAATATAGTACTTTAATTAGGGTGCAATAATATTTAGTATATATTTTGAATCATCGAATCCAAAAAAATAATAATTCAGGATTTGATAGTGGATATTTTCATATTCAATATAGTATTTACTTGGAGTTATTTTTAAGAAATTCAGTCAAGTATTTTTTGATATATTAGGGGTGGGGGGTGGATCATTCCAGTTTACCAATAGTTAGCTAGAGAATTTGCCTATGCACCTGAATGAAGTAGTACTCTCTTTGTTTTAAATAATAAAAAAAGGATTGTCTTAAAAGAAGTTTCGTCTTAGGAATTGAAGACAAAAATTAGTATATTTTTTTCTACTATAACCTTATACTTTATTTTCTTATCAAGTGTTCAATTTGTTGAATTAGGACAATTTACTAAACTACATATTATATTTATTATTCTTTCTCTTCATCTTTACTTGACCCTTATATTATTTTAGAATGTCCAACAATACTTGTCCACTTTATGAAATCAAAAGATAATTTTACACTTACTTCCTAATTTACCCTTATCATTAATTATAGTCATTTTCCCATTACATTTTTTAAGACATAATATTTATTATATTCCAATAGTACTTTGGTAAAATTACCCCTATCATTTACTACTTCTTAATCCCTGTGCTAAGTCGACAGAGGCCAAGTAAAGTTGGACAGATGGAGTAGTTCCACTATAACAAAAGAGACTATTGGCAATAGACTTTCGTTTTAGCAGAAATATTGACAATTGAGTTAGTGTCATTGCATCCAAAATCGTTAAATCCTTTAACAATATTTATATGAAGTGTTAATATTTATAACTTCCTCTGTTCAGACTATTCCTTTCGATTGTCACAATTTCATTTGTGATAGTTAAACAATATGAAATTTGACTAACATTTAACATATATATATATAAAAATACTTTTCATGTAACTTTTGAGTTTTGTAAAAAAAATTTAAAAATATTAATAATGTAATCTAACTTATTTTGAAGTTGGTCAAATTGGCTGTTGAAAAGCGCAATGATAACTAACAAGGAATGGAGAAAGTATTTTTGCTAAATGCTAATTATGATATAGTAACAACTCTATGTTATTACTGTCAAATCCTTTATTAATTACAGTGTTTCTTAATAAACATAATGTTCGCTAAAATGACACTTATTTTAGACCGAGTAAGTAGGTGCAATTATTAACTTTTGATAGAGGCATGAGAGCCTGAAAAATGGAAATTTGTGTTACATATACTAACTACTCTTTGAATCCACTAATCATTCTTGTGATTATAGTGTGTAAAAATGTCATAATGACAACTCAAAACAATTCAATTAATGTGTAGATCACAAGGTTTCACAAGTAAGATTTG
>DF369369.1:0-13028 GCA_000787875.1 Solanum virginianum
CCATTTTAAAATATTTTGAAAGTGTAGCGGTATTTTGCAAATGTAGGGGAGTCTTGTGGTTGTTATACATGATCCTTACAAAAGAAAAATAGGATCTAAATTTTTTATTATATGCTAATTTAATGTAAATACATATTTGTGACAATCTATTGTGATGTGATTGAATGTAATATTATAATAATTTGAGTTTGATGAAAATATTATTTGTTTTGTAGAGTGATTGTATTTATCATATTAGCATTGTTGAAAATGATTCTGAAAATGATGATTTCAAAGAGAGAAAAATGGTGACAAAGTTTACACCTTGTTGAAAATGGTATTATTTACATTTTGAAAAGAAGTCATTGATGATACATGAGAGGTACCCTAAGTAAAGTACCTAATAAATTGAATATTTGATTGTACTAGAGGGGTACAATATATAATAGTAAATGGATATAAAACTCCATATGTGGTTGCCAAGCAATAATAAAATTCTTATGAAAAATAATTTTTGAAACAGCAAATGATAAATACATGTGTTTGGGACACAGTGTAATAAAGCAGTTGCTATGAGATTAAAGTAATTATATAAATTATGTGTAGTCAGAGGTGTATTTGATCAATTCACAGCCTAAAAGAAACATCGAGGGGAGTAAGCACTACTACAAAAGGGTCCTTTAGCAACAATTATTTTGTGGCAATAAGCTAATTGCCAATAATATATACACATGAGGCAAAATATTAACGACCAATGTGTAATAGCCAGCATTAAGTATATTCTTAGTGGCAATTCAAAAAAATAACCACAAAAAGCCTCTTTAATCTAAAAAATAATGTATGATGATCATGGTGTGTGAGGGTTTGAACCTAGGGAATAACAATTCTTTTGGTTTTAAAAAAGAAAAATTTGAAAAATAAGTTACGCCAAAAAAATTGGCTGCCGCCTCAAAAATTTGGGTTTTCCCACTCTAATCAAAAAGAAAATTATTAACCTAAAATCTCTCTCATGTTCATAAGGAGAACACTCCTTAAAAGATCTCTCACGCATATAAGGAGTTGTGCTAAAGTATTTTACCAGAACAACATATCGAGCAGCATATTGGTGCAGCAACGACGATTAGGAACAACAAAGTTTTTAGGTATGTACTTCACACATCTTCACTGCTCTGTTGCTACGTTTTCAGTATCTTTTTTGAACCACTGCTCTGTTCCTACATGTTCCAGTATCTTTTTTGAATCACTGCTTTGTTCCTACATGTTCCAGTATCTTCTTTGATTCACCGCTCTGTTGCTACGTATTGCAGTATATTTTTTGATTCATAAACCTTCATTGAAACTTTACCCCTGCAATTTATTTCCTATCATGTTTATTTATCATGACCCAGCCCCGTGGGCCGTGACTAGTGCCCGGATTGGGCACCTAGATACAATCACAAAGCTGAGTTACAAAAAGATAACTTATATTTTAGAAAAATTTTGGCAGAGTTTTCTTTGTTTTACGGACTATCTAACATAATCCTGCATTCAGAAAATACCAACAGATACTAGCCAGAGACAACAGAACAACATATATACATATACGGGCCGACAAGGCTGCCATGGCTGGTAAAGCCGCCCAACATACACATTATGTAAATCTCATCAAACAGACTGGGCACAACCCACACACATATATGTCGACAAACCTCTAAACAGACTGATAGAATCATAGAATGAGACAGGGCCCCGCGGTACCCTCGAATGAATATATACAAAACAACGAACAAGGGTATACCAAAAGTAGGCTCTGAAATAGGGGGAGCACTCCAAATAGCAGAAAAGTGTCCTAAGCTGGTGGGTCACCAAACTATAGTCAGTACCTGTGGGCATGAAACGCAGTCCCCGAAGAAGGGGGTCAATACGAAATACGTACTAAATATGTAAAGCAGAATGTACAGAATGTAAATTTGAGTAGTAATTGAAATAAAAGTATGTAAGGCAAATACATATCCCAAAAGTATTTGACTGTTTACTTTCAAAATACAAATCATGCATAGGGCATAGGAAATATGATCGCCCGCCCGTCAATGGCTCCATAACACAGCATAACACCAGAAAGTTTCAAATCTCCGAATTTCCATCACATATCACATTATAGAAATAGCATAAGCGAGCCGGGCATTACGTATCGTCGTCCCCATACTCACCCCAAACACAGCAAATCACCAAACACCGCATAATATACAAGTGAGCCAGGCATTACGTATCACCGTCCCTGTATTCACCCAAACACAGCATAACACCGGAGTATATCATAATGTGCACGACAACCAATCAGCCCGGGAACCTGCGAACGATATCATAATAGGCATGAGCGGAGTAGTGAGTAATCATATGAATACAATCCTTGTCATAAATCCAAAATATAAGTAAAGTAGCCATATTTGAAACCGGAAGAACAATTTTTACAAATTCGTTTGTAGTTTTAAAATAGTTAAAGGATAACTTCTTTCAAAACTAATCAAATTTCACATATCCTTTGCAACTTACGAACTCCAAAGACATAAGAATCAAGATAATGACATACTACTCAAGAATGCCAAGGAACAAATGCAAATCATAAACAAGCTCAGATTTTGAGAATAGAGTTTCCTCGAGGCTCGTTTCATAACTTACTTTAGCTAAGACATGCCAAAAAGGAAGGTTGCTTTACAAACCTCAAATGCTCTCCAAAATAATCCAAATGCAAGCCCAATTCCAAATTATACTTCGGACTGTCTAAGGTCTACAAATAAGTCACAAAATGCTACACAATTAGCTAAAGTCTTTTTGGGCATTAAATTCTAATTTTGCCCCTAATTTTACTCATTCCTCCATACTACAATGATCATAATATACTAACTAGGCATCAATTCATCGTTCCAACACAACACAATACTATACAACCCACACATACCCACACGGCTCCAACACTATCACACACAACTCACTTCCAACATTACATATTTCATGATTTTCCTCCATTTTAACATACTACAACATACTTACAACTTTTATAACGCATAAAACAATATTAAATCTTACCTTTTTTCTTCAACTCCACAAATGGGCTAGAGTTTCCAAAAGTGAGAAATAGATGATTAATTGCTCCAACAACACTTCTACGGTACTTAGGGACCTCAAAATAGTAGGTTTGCACAAACAAAAATTTTTTGGAAAGGCTAGAAATAATTTCCCAATTTTTTTGTTCTTGGTCGAATGGTCTTGGAAATGTTCTTCAACTTGCTTCTATTTTTTTCTAAGTGTAGAAATAAAATGAAAAAAAGGGAGAGCTTTCATATATATATAGGAAAGACTTGGCCACTTGTCCATGGCCCACTCCATCTTGTTATCCCAATTAAAATTCAACATAAATTTAGGTGGTGTTCCAATTAAAATTTAACACAAATTTATGTGGGCACCACCTAATCAACTCATGATCTTCAATTTTTAAAAATTTCACTTTTGGTCCCAAACTTTTTCTAATTGATCCAATGAAGGACATACGGGTTCTAACATCCTCTCCCCTTAGAACATTCATCTTCGAATGTTAAACTGTCCCGAACTTTTCCTAATTGGTCCAATGAAGGACATACGGGTTCTAACATCCTTCCTCCTTCGAACATTCATCCCCGAATATTAAACTAGCCTTACGAGTCATACAAACAATTTGGGGGAGTTTTCTTTTCAACTATCACAACAATATCCATTGATCAACAATTTATTTATCAAGCAACAAGATCTGGCGAAGAATTGAATTACCTGTAGGCACTACAAACAGGTGGGAATACTTCTTCTTCATCTACTCTTCAGCTTTCCAGGTCATTTCCTCTCGGTTATTATTTCACCACAACACCTTAATAGAAGCCACATCTTTATTCTGTAACCTTCTCATCTGACGATCCAATATGGCTATGGGCTGCTCTTCATAAGATAATTCTTCCGTGACCTGGATATCATCCATAGGGAACATTCTGGAAGGATCACCAATACACTTATGAAGCATAGAAACATGGAATACCGGGTGTACCGATTCCAAATCAGTTGGCACATCTAACTCATAGGCAACCTTGCCTATTCTACGAACAATCTGATATGGCCTAATGTATCTCGCACTAAGCTTTCCCGCAGATCTAATTCATAGGTAACCCTACCTATTCTACGGATAATCTGATATGGGCTAATATATCTCGGACTGAGCTTCCCTTTCTTGCCGAACCTCATAACACCTTTCATAGGTGATACTTTAAGAAAAACCTAATCACCAATTTGAAACTCTAAATGTCGATGAGGGTTATCTGCATATGATTTCTGTCAACTCTGAGCCACTAATAACCACTCCCGAATAAGTTTCACCTTATCCACCGCCTGATGAATCACATCTGGGCCAATTAACTCAGTCTCTCCAAATCAAACCAACCGATAGGTGACCTACACTTCCTGCCATACAATGCCTCATACGGGGTCATCTGAATACTGGAGTGGTAGTTGTTATTATAAGCAAATTCAATAAGCGGCAAATGATCATCCCAGCTACCCTTGAAATTAATAACATAGGCTCGCAACATATCTTCTAATGTCTGAATAGTGCGCTTGGCCTGTTCGTCAGACTGGGGATGGAATGTTGTGCTGAGACACACCTGCGTCCCCAAGCCTGCCTTAACCGATCTCCAGAAATTTGCCGTGAATTGGGCACCTCTGTTGGAGATAATAGATAGGGGAACACCATGAAGTCACACAATCTCCCTGATATAAAGTCTAGCATAATCCTCAGCTGAGTAGGTAGTCCGGACCGGAAGAAAATAGGCTGATTTCCTCAGCCGATCAATAATCACCCAAATGGAATCATACCTTCATGGAGTGCGGGGTAAACCTATGATAAAAGGCTTTATCAGCTAAAACTCTATCCCTATTTTATTAGAAACCAAAGGAGAAATATACGATAATGTAGAACTAGGATCAATCAGTGCATACACATCTCGAGAAAAAACCAGTAATATACCTGTGATAACATTTGGTGACGCCTCTTGGACCACCGGGCTGCTGGTGCTCAATTTTGACCTGCTAGCAATTCGGACATTGAACGACGAATCTGCTATATCCCTTTTCATACCATCCCACTAGTATAAACATCTGAGATCATGGTACATGTTTGTTGACCCTGGGTGAATAGAATAGCGGGCACAATATGCCTGGCCCATAACCTATCGCCGCAAACTCGCAACATCAGGTACACACAACCTGCCCCTAAATAATAATGTTCCATCGAAGGTAAGTTCAAACGGGGTACTTCCCTTTTTAAGGGTTGTGTCTCTGTACTGATCTAGAATAGGATCCTCGTACTGACGCTACTTAATCTCTTCCATAAGGGAAGATTCAGCTATACCTCGAACCGAAACCCTAACATCTCCAAAATCAGCCAAACGAACTCCAAGACTAGCCAGCTAATGAATATTGTGGACCATCTCTCTCCTCTCTGAAGGCGTATCCACTAAACTACTCATGGACTTACGGCTAAGTCCATCTGCCACAACATTAGCTTTCCCAGGATGGTAGAGAATATCAACATCATAATCTTTCAGTAACTCTAGCCACCTCCATTGCCACATGTTCAGCTCCTTCTGTTTAAAGATGTACTGGAGGCTCTTATGATCAGTATAAATATCAATGTGAACCCCATATAAATAATTTCTCTACATATTCAAGGCATGAATCATCGTAGCTAACTCCAAATCATGCGTAGGATAATTCTTTTCATGTTTCCTGACCTGTCGGGAAGCATAAGCTATCACCCTATCGTGTTGCATCAACACACACCACAACCCAACACCCGAGGTATCACAATAGATCACATACCCATCTGGACCTTTCGAAAGAGTTAGGACTGGAGTGGTAGTCAACTTCTCCTTTAGAAACTGGAAGCTACACTCACAAGCATCAGACCACTGGAATTTCGCTCCCTTCTGAGTTAGCCTTATCAAAGGCGCTGAAATGGAAGCAAATTTCTCCACAAATCTCCTATAATAGCCAGCTAATCCCAGGAAGTTGCGTACCTCTGTCAGTGTCGTAGGCCTAAGCCAATTCTTTATGGCCTCAATCTTCTAGGAATCCACTCGGACACCAATGGGCCAGAAAAGCCTTAGTAAACTCGCCCCAAATGGCTGAAGGGGCACCCTCACCTCTAGACAGCATCCACGACTCATACCAATTAGCTGCTACATCGTGCAGACGGTAGGATGCCAACTCAACTGACTCCGTCTCTGATGCACCAATTAATCACAGGGTCAAGATGATCCGCGTGCTCCTTTTTAGACCGGGAATAGACCAGGATGTCATCAATAAACACAAAATAAACATATCCAAGAATGATCTGAATACCCGATTCATAAGATCTATGAATATGACCGGAGCATTCATCAACCCGAAAGACATAACTCTGAATTCATAGTGCCCATACCGGGTCCTGAACGTTATTTTGGGAATATCTTTCTCCGAAACTCACACCTGATGGTAACCTGACTGCAGGTCTATCTTTGAGAAACATTTAGCTCTCTGCAACTGGTCTAACAAATCATCAATCCTGGGGAGAGGGTATTTATTCTTTATCGTTACCTTATTCAATTGCCAATAATCAATGCACATTCGCAGCGATCCGTCAATAGTTGGACCGCCTCTCGCATTACCTTATTCAGCTGCCAGTAATCGATGCACATCCGCAGCGATCCGTCTTTCTTCCTTACAAATAATACCGGAGCTTCCCAGGGTGACGTACTAGGCCGAATAAAACCCTTCTCCAATAGATCTCTCAGTTGCTCTTTCAATTCCTTTAATTCTATCGATGCTATTCTGTACGGAGGAATAGAAATAGGCTGAGTGCCTAGCAACAGATCTATAGCAAACTCTATCTCCCGCTCAAGAGGAAGGCTTGGAAACTCGTCTGGAAATACATCTGGGAATTCATTAACAACTGGGATTGACTGAAGAGTCGGTGTTTCTGCCTCTAAATCATGTACACGGACCAGATGATAAAGATAACCTTTTTGGATCATTTTTCTTGCCTTGAGGTATGAAATAAACTTACCCTTTGGCGATGCGGTACTACCTGTCCACTCAATAACTGGTTTCCCTAGAAATTGGAAATAGACTATCTTCTTCTAACAATCAACATTAGCATAACAAGAAGCTAGCCAATCCATACCCATAATTACATCAAACTCAGTCATATCTAACTCTACCAGATCGGCCTTAGTTCGATGGCCACAAATAAATACTGAGCAGTCTCTATAAACGCGACTGGCAATAATAGAATCCCCTACTGGTGTAACCTCAAAAGGTTCTATCAGCTCAGACTCTATCCCCATTTTATTAGATCGAGAAAAAACCAGTAATATACCTGTGATAACATTTGGTGACGCCTCTTGGTCCTGTCTAAGTGCGGTTCAAAGGACCGCTAGACCCAGGAACTCCACCACGACCCCTGCCTCGGCCTGCTAATGCTACCGTACCTCGCCCCATAGGGTGCATGGCTACCGAGGATGAAGGTGAACCACCGGTTGACCCGATATACTAAGCTGAACCGCCTGTACCACCTCTAACCAGACAGTCTCTCATCTGGTGGCCTTGACGACCACACGTAAAGCAAACACCGATGGCGCAAAAATACTTTCCGGGGTGCTGTCTCCCACAGTAAGAACACGGAGGTCTGGGTGGTCTCGTCTGACTGTTGGAGCCTCTATCCAACTGTGAGCCTAAAACTCTAGAACTCGAGCCTGCCCCTGAATAACCGGTGCCCTCTGATCTCCTACAGGTGAACTGCGGGGGTGTACCCCATACTGACTAGGGAGGATATCTGCTCTACTGCTGCTAAGGTTGCCTGCCTCAAAAGTCCCCTGAATATCCAGATGATCTGGCCCTCTTGGGCTGGCCCTTGTCATCGATCCTATTAGGCTGGTGCTCCCTACGTCGGTCTTCTATGCCCTGGGCATGGGCCTGAATACAGGCGATGTCCATGCCGGTCTGGGCTGCCATCATCAAGCAGCTGTCAACATAGTACTGGTCCAGCCCTACTGTGTATCAACTCGCCCCAAATGGCTGAAGGGGCACCCTCACCTCTAGACAGCATCCACGACTCATACCAATTAGCTGCTACATCGTGCAGACGGTAGGATGCCAACTCAACTGACTCCGTCTCTGATGCACCAATTAATCACAGGGTCAGCTGTATCTGTCGGACAAACTCATGGGGGTCCTTTATGGGCCTGGACCTAAAGAACTCTGGTGGGCTGCATGTCAGGAAATCACGAGCCCTTGAATTGTCACGGCGGCCTGTCTGGTCACCACCTACGCCCTATCTATGGGCCTGCCCTGCTACCAGTTGGGTTAATAGCTGGACTGCCTCTCACATATCCCCAATCTCTGCACCAAGCTAAGGGGCTGGAAGTAACCCGAGCTCGACTGGTCTCACCCATTGCTGTAGATTTGCCCTTTCTGGGCAACTGGGGTCTTCCTCTGAGGCATCGCTGAAAATAAAACACTTGATCAGAAAGGAGTCATCCTAATAACACAGCTCTATTGCACAATGTAAGATCCGAAGAAAGAGATAACATCCTAAATGTCCTGTAGCCTCTTGTTTATAGATGTGGTGCACAACACACTGATAAATAAGACTCTACTAGACACGATTTATGGACATTTCGAGGACGAACTGTTCTGATACCACTGCTGTCACGATCCAGCCCCGTGGGCCGTGACTAGTGCCTAGATTGGGCACCCAGACACAATCACAAAGCTGAATTACAAACAGATGACTTATATTTTAGAAAAATTTTGGTAGAGTTTTCTTTGTTTTACGGACTATCCAACATAATCCTGTATTCAAAAAATACCAACAGATACCAGCCAGAGACAACAGAACAACGTATATACATATACGGGTGGACAAGGCTGCCATGGAAGGTAAAGCCGCCCAACATACACATCATGCAAATCTCATCGAACAGACTGAGCACAACCTACACACATATATGTCCACAAACCTCTAAACAGACTGACAGAATCCTAGGACGGGACAGGGCCCCACCGTACCCTCGAATAAATATATACAAATTAACAAACAAGGGTATACCAAAAGTGGGTTCTAAAATAGGGGGAGCACTCCAAACAGCAGAAAAGTGTCCTAAGCTGGTGGGTCACCAAACTGTACGTCAGTACCTGCGGACATGAAACGCAGCTCCCCAAGAAGGGGGTCAATGTGAAGTACGTACTGAATATGTAAAGCAGAATGTACAGAATGTAAATTTGAGTAGTGATCTGAACAAAAGTATGTAAGGCAAATACATATCCCAAAAGTATTAGACTGTTTACTTTCAAAATACAAATCATGCATAGGGCACAGGAAATATGGTCGCCCGTCCGCCAATTGCGCCATAACATATCATAACACCAGAAAGTTTCAAATCTCCGAATCCCGTCACATATCACATCATAGAAATAGCATAAGCGAGCCGGGCGTTACGTATCGCCGTCCTCATACTCACCCCAAACACAACATATCACCAAATACCGCATAATATACAAGTGAGCCAGGCGTTACGTATCACCGACCCTGTACTCACCCAAACACAGCATAACACTGGAGTATATCATAATGCGCACGACAACCAACCGACCTGGGAACCAGCGAACGATATCATAATAGGTACGAGCGGAGTAATGAGTAATCATATGCATACAATCCTTGTCATAAATCTAAAATATAAGTAAAGTAGCCATATTTGAAATCGAAAGAACAATTTTTACAAATTCTTTCAAAAGTTACTAAAATTACATAAAAGGGCATCACAAGATCCATGAACGGGTGGAGACCCGAACTGACTCAACTTACAAACATAGGCCACCCCGAGAATCCAACTCGGCCCAATTAATCAACAACAACAAAAATAACAACCTAGCAACATCAATAATCAATTCGAAAGGTAACATACAACAATAGCTCTCTTTATCAATATTTAATAATTTTCATAAATTCGGCTAGCACACTACATACATATATGGATGATTTACAATCATTTCTCCACACTAGAATGATCATAATATACTAACTAGACATCAATTCATAGTTCCAACACAACACAACACTACACAACCCACACATACCCACACGGCTCCAATACTATCACACACAACTCACTTCCAACATTACATATTTCATGATTTTCCTCCATTTTAACATACTACAACATATTTACAACCTTTACAACACATAAAACAATATTAAATCTTATCTTTTCTCTTCAACTCTAAAAATGGGCTAGGGTTTTCAAAAGTGAGAAATAGATGATTAATTGCTCCAACAACACTTCCATGCTACTTAGGGACCTCAAAATAGTAGGTTTGCACCAGCAAAATTTCTTTGAAAAGGCTAGAAATAATTTCCCAATTTTTTTGTTCTTGGCCGAATGGTCTTGGAAATGTTCTTCAACTTGCTTCTATTTTTTTCGAAGTGTAGAAATGAAATGAAATAAAGGGAGAGCTTATATATATATATAGGCAAGACTTGGCCAGTTGTTCATGGCCCATTCCATCTTGTTGTTCCAATTAAAATTCAACACAAATTTAGGTGGTGTTCCAATTAAAATTTAACACAAATATATGTGGGCACCACCTAATCAATTCATGATCTCCAATTTTCAAAAATTATACTTTTGGTCCCAAACTTTTCCTAATTGATCCAATGAAGGACATACGGGTTCTAATTGAGAAGTTGTACCATTGGCGTCTCAGATTAGATCTCCATTTTTCAAAAATTATACTTTTGGTCCCAAACTTTTCCTAATTGATCCAATGAAGGACATACGGGTTCTAATTGAGAAGTTGTACCATTGGCGTCTCAGATTATCCTGCACGTGTATAGAATCTGATTTACTACGTTAGCCCAAAGGCATAGAGTAGTATGAAAGCTCATAAGATAACTTAGAGCTCGACGTACCTCAAAGGCGCTTGAGACAAATAAATCTTCCCATCTATACTGAACAACTTCAATCTTCAACTCATATTTATCAACATCTCATATCAAGTCCATTCGACTCATTTGGGGCTGTAGTACGTAACGTTGAGCCTAAAGTAGCAGAATTCCACATTTTTATTGGAGAATGGTTCTTGCATTCCGACTTCAGTTTGTTCAATATTCGGGTTATTAAGTCTATTAGAATCTCTGGAAACATAAAGTATTATAATTGGTGTCAATCCATCACTATTAATCATCGTCTTCCCATAAAAAGTCCATTTTCAAGACCTATTTATAGAGCATATCCAGTTACTAGTTTAAATCTCAATTTTATTCCATAACTATGTTCTGAAACTTCATTATAACAAAATGTATAAATGGTTTATCTATTCAAGTTAAGGTTAAGGAATCAGATACCAAACTAGACTTTGTTGGAAGTTTGTGCTTAAATGTATAATTTGTTGGGATTTTGTACTTAAAAATTTGTGCATCGCTATTATATTAAGGAACATTACTCTTACATTAAGATGCGTACCGATTAATACATTAAGTGCCTATTGAGAAGACTAATCTCTATACAAAGAAACTAGGAAAGCATAAATAAGGGAGACTCTCCCTTTACAAGCAAAGAAAAATAATACAAATAAAAATAACTAGAAGACAGCCCAAACCTAACCAAGAAATAGCCTAAGAAAGGATTTCCAAATAACATCTGAATGATTAGAGAGGTTTTTTAATCCCCTTGAGTTTCCTTCTTCTAAAAGTAGCTATCTCAATTTTATCAATGACCAAATATGTTCTAGCTTCAAGTATGGCTGGAAATATAAAGTTGAATAATATTGCAACTATGGTTGTGTTTTGCAAGTGCATCAGCAGTAACATTGATTTCTCTGAAACAGTGGTTATATCTGAACACTTGGAATTGGTTGATGATGAGTGGAAGTCTATCCAATAGAGGTTGGATCTGCCACAGAGGTTTAGCTAAGTGCTTAAACTACTTGATGAGTTCTGAATCAGCTGCTAAAATTAGCTTTGCGTAACCAAAATAGATACACCATAGCTTATCCAGCTAAAGTAACTGATGTCCTCATCTACTTCTCAGAGGAGTTTGGTCCTCTCTTCTTTCCAATGCCAACCACTTTATGCAAATATTACTAACATCTTATAAAAAATAAAGTTCAAATGGACTTCAAATGTTTCCCAGCAAAATAAAGCATACATACAAGTAAACCACTAAATAAAGATAAAACTATAAATTAGAGGTCAATACAATAGTAACTAACAAACTTGTTTATGGAAAAAACAAATAAAAAATAAATTTGAGAATATAGAACATAGACCAAAGATTAAAACTTTATGTAAGTATTTTCTCTCTATAGTCTTTGTATATATAGATGCTTACTGTAGAAAGTCATATGTATGTCCAAAACTCCCTGTCATTGAATACCTTTACTATTTTTCAATTCCTATGACCACTAAATTCTTAGGGGTTGTTTAATGTGATACGATATGTATCTCATGAATTAGTCGATCACAACCTATATTTAGCTTTCTATGAGCATAACTTCTAATAAAACTTCACAATTTCCTCTTGAATTCTAACTGGATCCTTGATTAAATTCCATTGGACAAGCAGTTGGTCAATATTGTTGTATCTCTTATGTGCAATAGCCTCTTCTCTGTTGTGCTCTAGTTCTTTTTCTTGGCATGTACTCTTGCTTCAACCCAGCCGCCAAGTCTGTAATTTTCCTAGTTATAGTCTAGAAATTTTTGTATTCTTGGCATGTACTGAATTCTTATATTCTTGGCATGTACTATAGCTTGTGATGGCCGCCATACTGTGGCATATGTAGAGTGGCAAACACTTGAGTTTACTGAGTAGCAGCTTCAAAAGTGTCAGTTTTAAGTCTGAATTCAGGTAGGTATCTGATTTAGCATCACTGTTATATGAAGTGGTTATACTTATATTATTATTGAGCAGTCTATGCTACTGAATTGAAAAGTCCACTTCTGATTTAGATTG
>DF369368.1:1457-14918 GCA_000787875.1 Solanum virginianum
GTCTGATATGTATTATGATACGTGGGTGCTGGGCCTCAGTTCGCCTTGGCTCACCTATCATATGACGTGGGTGCTAGGCCTCAGTTCGCTCGGCTCACCGATGCTATGACATGAGCGCTGGGCCTTAGTTCGCCTCGGATCATTTCAGGTACATTTGGGATTTGTGTAAGAGACTTCAGAGATTTGAACATTCTAGTATGAGGCATTGAGATGGCACGAGCTTGGGGGTCGCTATGGTTTCCGTCCGATATGCATTCATTTGGTATTTTGAAAATGAAAAGAAATATTCTTTTGGCATTTGAGTATAAGTTGGGCCTTTATGCTTCTGGTCGAATTATCCCTTTGTTTACAGTCGTACTTCCTGCTTTACATATTCAGTACGTCTTTCATACTGACCCCCATTTCTTCTGGGGCTGCATTTCATGCCCGCAGGTATTGACGCACAGAGTAGCAGGCCATCACTTTAGGATCCTAGTTGCAGTCTGAAGAGCTCTTTTCCTTCTGAGCCACTTTTGGTATTACTATTGGTCATTCTGTACTATTTTCATTTTGGGTACGATAGGGCCCTGTCCCGTCTTATCTGTCACTGAATATCTTCTGTTTCAGGTGGTTAGCTAATAAAATAGAGGAAACTCTGTCGAAATTTCTGTAAATGAATAGTGTCCATAAGTTGAATTTAGTTTAGTAGTGTTGTCTGGGTCGGTCCATAGGTTGGGTCGTGACAAGTAACATTGGAGACAATGGGTAAATTATGTGTTCGTTGGTCTGATGTAGGATCACATTTAAGTGCAATTCAAAAATTAGATAAGTTGGGAATATTTGATAAGGATTTCAAGAACATGGAATATGGATTAAGTTTTAGAATCTACTATCTTTGAAACAACTAACTTATCAAAATTTTCGGAGAATAACATCCTATTAATTATGTCATTGTCATTATTGTAGAAATAAAGTAGTAGGTTTCTCACTTCATTAATAACAGACAGAAGGCTATTTATAAAATGATACATATGTCCTTGAATTTTGAATTTGTATATACCGTGATTTCTCTTTGCTAATTCTTTATCATTAGTGAAGTAAAGGCAAATATGTTATTATATGTTAGTTTGTAAGTACGAGAATAATTAGATTCATCAGTCATACCAAAGTATACATCTTTTAAAGCCGGGGGTAATTTGTGTGAAATCAATTTATAGTCTCATACTGAAACCTCTGGGTTGCACAAAATTTACAATTTAGACTTTCTTCAGAGCAGGACTATAGGGCAACGGGTTGATATTCCAACAACCCATGTGTGTTGATACATAGTCTATAAAGTAGAAATACAATTTAGCAAAAGCTAAGGCAGATAGAGAGGATAACAGTTGGAACAGAACAAGGCAATATAAGAAACCTATGGTAGTTGGCACTGGTTGGTGGAAGTCAAAATGCTCGTTATATGTTGTGGATGTTGATCCTATGAGATTATATCCTATGAATCTTCAAGCTATAGCAAGGTGTCCCTCTTTTTTGGAAGCTGTAATTGTCATTAATTTTTCTAAAACCAATTTCAATTGACGGCAGGCAGGAAAAGGCAACATGAATCATAGAGAGAAAACTAAAATCGGGTGATAAAACCAAAACCCCAGCACTGACTGAGAAGAGCCCACTTGCATTTTTAAAAAAAAAATATAACTATAACAAATATATATCTACAACAGCTGAAAGGGAAGTACGGGGAATTCTTCTTCTCAAAAGAAATGGAGCATCTGCAGATCTCAAAAGGGGAAAAGAGGACGCACCTTTGTGGATCTCATAAACAGAAGAGCTTTGCAAAGCAACACTGTTGATCTCCTTGATTCAGCGATGGAGGCGAGGGATATTTTTAGAGGGAAACATGAAAGTAGGAGCTTGAAACCAAAAGTAGATGGAAAGCCAAGACAAAAACAGCATGGACTCATTCACTTGGAGGGCAGCACACGCGGAAGAACACAGAGAACATAAGAAGTAATATGTCAAAAAAGGGAATGACGAAAATATCCAGGACGACGAAGACCTACTTAGGACTGACACTTAATAAGTATATAATTGTCAACATTGATTTGAGGGAAGTTGCCTGTTAGAACAAAGGGAAAATCTATTTGAATCTTTGAGCTACGCAAGGTGCTTCCTTTTTTCTGGAAGCTGATGTTCAGCACGAGGTTAGCAATGGTAATCATCATTGGTGAGGTCATTTTCCTTAACTTCAGCATAATACTTATGACAATTTTTGTTTTGCTCGTCATCCTTTCTTTGTTCTCTGGTACATTTGCCTCACACGGTTGTTAATTTGGATAGATTCTTATAAATTAACTTCAGTTGAGGTCATGTATAGAAAGGAAACATGAATCACAAAGGGAAAACTAAAATCAAACGACGAAAAAAGGCAAAATTGCTTGAATCTTCAAGATACAACAAGGTCTCCCTCTTTTTTGGAAGTTGTAATCGTCATTAAATTTTCAAAAACTAATTTCAATTGACAACAAGCAGGCAAAGGCAACATAAATTGTAGAGGGAAAAATAAATTGAGCAACAATACCCAAACCCGAGCACTGACTGAGAAGAGACCTAACCGTAACAAATACATATCTACAACAACTAAAAGAAAGAACAAGGAATTCTTTTTCTGGAAAGAAACAGAGCATCTGTAGTTCTAAGAAAGGGAAAAAAGGGCATACCTTTATTGATCTCACAAATAGAAGGGCTTTGCAGCACGAAACTGTTGATCTCCTTAATTCAGTGATGGCGGCAAGGGATATTTTTAGAGGGAACATGGAAGCAGGAGCTTGAAAGGGAAGACAGATGGAAAACAAAAACAACAACGGCGTGGACTAATTCATGTAAAGGCAACACATGTGGAAGAATATAGAGAACATGAGAAGTAATGTGGCAAAAAAGGGAAATGATGAAAATATCCAGGACGATGAAGATCTACTTAGGACTGACACTTCTATAACATAGAAATGATAAATAATAAATATATATTATAACAATACTTGAAGGAGTATGATTCTTTTGTGGTACAAGAAGTCTAGAACTACAAAATGGAGAAAGTTTTATAGATCTCCAAGATTAATGTGAATGCAACAAGAACAACATAAAATAGATACTCAATCCAACAACATAAAATAGATACTCAATCCAATCACCATAAAATAGATATTCGATCCAATCAACATAAAATAGATACTCAATCTAACAACATAAAATAGATACTCGATCCAATCCAATAACATAAAATAGATACTCAATCCAATCAATAACATAACAAAGATATCCAATCCGACAACATAAAATAGATACTCAATCCAACATCTCTGTTTTGAGAAAGAAGAACAAAATAAACATTTGCCAAAACTAGCTTTTGACTAGAGCATATTATTCTTCATCTAATATGATGTATTAACCTCATGTATAACAAGCCTCAGACAGCAGCATATATCTCCATTACACTTTCTTTCCAACAAATAACTTACCAAGCCATATCAATTACAATGTTACTAGAACATTGTGAAAAGCATGTGCTACGAATCTCACATCTTCAATGGATATCCACTATAGGGCTTTTCTCTCGTTACACGTATGTGATAACTTTGAACAACCATGCCTTGACCAAATTTAATTTAAAGTAGCCGTTTAGATACTTTTGGAAGAATTCAAGCAAATAGGACTACAATTTTAAATCATTGCCACTTTTGGTGGGAACTAGGTAAAAACATGCTTGAGCCTGTAAAGTAGCAAAATTATGCTTGAGTCTGGCCCTTTTTAACAAACATCTCATACACTCTATCCACCTTATTCGGATCATCATTGAATAAACCATGTACATCAGATTTCTTGCTGATGTTACCCAGTAAGATCCCCATAGATATGGTTTGTGACATACTTAGATAATGAGTCGGCAGAATTCTGATCTCACCACAAAGCTTTTTTTCCTGCATTTGCAATTACCATAAATATAGGTTAAGATTAAATAGATACAACCATACACTAATAATAAAAAAGTTAAAAAATTTATAACTTTTCTAGGGCAGCAATACTGTTATCAATGCCAATTCTGATATATATCAAATTTGAAAGGAATCTGGTTAATGTTTGCAAAGAAGATTGTGGAAATAGCAACAATATGTGGCAGTAGAAAAAGAAGATTCTTATAGTTTCTAAGAGTAACTCAGCCCCTGAAAAGCCACTGACATCCTAATTGTTTACAACACTTCCAACACCATGTGCTGCGGTGGTTGATGATAAGTCCTTGTAATAAGAATCCAACATCTCAGAGCCACTAGCAACTCCTCTCGAACTAAGAATTTCAGAGCTACTACCAACTCCTCTCGAACTACTATTATGTTCCACGTTAGAGTGACCACGTGGGCCACTTTGGGGATTCTCCTTTAGTCTACGTTCATTTTCTTCAGATTTTTGTAATTTCTTTAGTTCAACATATCTTGCTGCCTCAGCTAAATTTCAGCAACCAGCAGCTTGGGCATCCTACGTACAGAACTGAATATTTCAATAACAATACTTACTTAAAAACTTAATAGAAAAGAGACTACAAAGTATAAATTTTTCACATATGCTAGAGGCATGTGCTCGATCTAATCTATGGGTCTTTTTGCCAAATTTTATTTGCTTTAAGAATATGAAATGTATCCTATGCAACAACCACAACCTAAAACACCCATTAGGTGTGACCAAATTGTTTGAAAACCATAGCTGATCAGGATTCAAATGCTAGCATACATAAAATACACCATATGCTTTCTTTCGCTTACCACTATTTTGGTGGCCAAAGTCATCAATATTTTGGAGGATGTTACAAAATCTGTATAATAATGTACATAGATAGTATAGGGATTTGATAGATAATATAGCTGATTGTTAGAAATTTGAATATTTAGTTACCATAGTTAGCTTATTTAGTTACCTTAGTTAACTTGTCCCTCCATGTATTTATATCATTGTTTTCTTTGAATAATAAACAACTTATTCTCTCCATGACTTATCAATAACATGGTAATATTTATATTATTGTTCTCTTTGAATAATAGACATGTTATTCTCTCCATGTCTTATCAATAACATGGTATCAGAGCCATTACTACCTTTTTGAGGTAAGTTATCTCCCTCACAACTTTAGAGTCAGTGAAGTTGATGGATATTTTGAGCCTATCTCTATCAGTTATTTTTGATCACTGGAATATAAATTCCACTGTGACCTAGCTTTCCGATGACTTCATTATTTTGTAATTCTTTGATTTTGAATATTGCTGGTTCAAATCCCTTTTCTGAAGCTTAATTAGTTCTCTATCCAGAACTTTTAGCTATTCATCTTTTAGTTTCTTGTTACTCTGTGAACTGCTGAGTATTCTAGCCATCTGAACACTATTTTGGATATTTTGATTTTCTCTGGATTGCTCTATTTGTGAGTTTGGGAATATGATTTTGGTTTCAACAAAAGAATTTGCTAAAATCTCTCATCAGAAACCATTGAAAGAACCCATTACTATTAATGCTTTTATGGAGTCAGTTAAGACATGCCTTATAACATCTTTAAATAAATGGGTGATTGATTCAAGTGCAATAAATCACATGACAGGTAATCCTAATATGTTTTTGAGCTTTCAGTCACACAAAGCGCCCTCTCTTGTTATTGTAGTTACTGGATCAACTTGTAGCATTGTTGGATCCAGAATTGTGAAACCAACATCCTCTATTACCCTGACATCTGTATTGAGTTTACCAAAGTTGGCCTTTAATTTGATTTCTGTTAGCAAAGTGACCAGAGAGCTTAATTGTTACATTTTGTTCTATCCTAACTATTATCTAATTCGTGATCATAAGACAAATTAGGTTATTGGTAAAGGACATGAATCTTACGATCTGTATATCCTTGATAAATGAGAGCCTCAATTTATTACCTACTCTAGTGTTGTTTCTCCATTTTAAGCACATTGCCGATTGGGACCTCCTTCTTTACCTGTATTAAAGAAGTTATATCCTCAGTTTCAGAATATTTCTACATTAGAATGTGAGTCATGTCAATTTACAAAACATTATTGTAACTCATCAATAAATAAACGAGCTGAGTCAGCTTTTGAATTAGTTCACTCTGATGTTTGGAGACCATGTCCGATTGTCTCCAAAATTGAGCTTCTCAAAATGGAGTTGCTGAAAGAAAAAATAGACATCTAGCTGAGACAGCTCAGACACTTTTGTTCCAAATGAAAGTTCCTAAACAATTTTAGGCAGATGCAGTTTCTACAGGTTGTTTTTTGATCAATCGTATGTCATCTACTGTGCTTGTTGGCAATGTACTCTATAGTGTTCTTTTTCCAAACAAGCCAATATTTCTGATGGAACCTAAGGTATTTGGAAGCACTTATTATGTTCAAGATATTTGACCAACAGTTACCAAGTTGGACCCCAAAGCCTTGAAGTGTGTTTTCTTGGGATATTCTCACCTTAAAAAAGGATATCGTTGTTACTCTATTGAACTAGGAAAATATTTGGTGCCAACTGATGTAGCCTTTGTAGAGGCTACACCATTTTTCTATGCACCTCCCATTTCTACGAGCCAGGGGGAGGGAGATGAGTGGCTAGTGTACTAGGTTACTAGGGCCACATTAGAATCATCAAATGATGTTTCACATACACCACGTAGTTCTTTAGTTGAGCACCGATCAAAACTAGTTCCATCTATTCTAGCAAGACCGTTGGTGGTTCAGGTTTATTCTAGGAGGTGAGATGCTAATGATACCTCTTCTGTACTAGTTCCTTCATCATCAGATACTATTCCAAGAGATCCTCCAGACTATCTTGACCTTCCTATTTCTATTCGCAAAGGTATACGCACTTCCAAATCCACATACTCCATTAGTAATTTTGTTTTCTATGATCAGTTATCTCCTGCATCTAGATCTTGATTGCATCCTTAGACTCTGCTTCCATACCCAAAACTATTTTGGAGGCTTTGGATCATTATGGATGGTATGAAGCAATGCTTGATGAAATACATGCCTTAGAGGAAAACCACACTTGGAATTTAGTGGATTTACCTAGTGGAAAGAAAGCAGTAGGAAGCAAGTGGGTCTTCACAGTCAAAGTTAATCCAGATGGCTCTATGGCAAGACTTAAGGCTAGAATTGTAGCAAAAGGATATGCTCATACTTATGGGGTGGAATATTCAGACACCTTCTATTCGATTGCCAAACTCATTTCTGTCCACTTGTTCATTTCTCTAGCTGCTTCTGAGATTTGGCCATTGTATTAGTTGGATATTAAAAAAGCATTCCTTCATGGTGATTTTCGCAAATAGGTTTATATAGAGCAACCACCTAGTTTCATTGCTCAGGGGGAGTATGGAAAGGTTTGTCACTTGAAGAAGTCCTTGTATGGATTGAAATAGAGGCCTCGAGCTTGGTTTGGAAAATTCAGTAAGGTAGTTCAAGATTTTGGATTGAAGAATAGAAAATGTGATCATTCAGTCTTCCATAGACAATCTGCATCTGGAACTGTACTCCTTGTTGTATATGTCAATGACATTGTCATTACAAGGAGTGATTTTGCAGGAATCTCTTCTCTAAAGTCTTTCTTACATACTAAGTTTCAAACAAAGGACTTAGGACAACTAAAATACTTCTTGAGAGTAGAAGTATCTAGAGCAGGAAGGGTATTTTCATATGTCAGAGAAAGTATATTCTTGACCTACTGGCAAATACCGAAAAGTTAGCTGCCAAACCCTATTTATCACGACCCAACCCCGGGGCCGTGACTAGTGCCCGATTAGGGTACCTAGACACCACTACTAACCAGATCCCAATTGTAATAGCACTCGAATTTATAGAAAATTTGGCAGAGTTTCCTTTGTTTTCTTAACTAACCAATCCCTGTAAATAGTCAATCCCAGCCAACAGAATAATTATATATATATACGCGGGCTGACAAGGTCACCGCTGCAGTTAAACCGCCTAACATATATAACATACGTACATAATATACAAGCTAACGTGTCCCACACTCACAGGAGTCCACAGACCTCTATACAGACATACAAACTCATAAGATGGGACAGGGCCCCATCGTACCTAGAAATGAATATATAGTACAAGGTAATTAAGTAGCAAGTATACCAAAAATAGCTTCGAAGCAAAGGAGCTCTTCCAACTACAAATTTGGGGTCCTAAGCTGGTGGCCCGCTACTTTATGAGTCTGTACCTGTAAGCATGAAATGTAGCCCCCGAAGAAAGGGGGTAAGTACGAAGAACGTAGCAAATATGTAAAGCAAAAAGTACACAATATAGATAAGAATAATAAACCAAATGAAGGTACAAGAGTCAAGCTTATAACCAACCATCAAAATAATTCTTTAACTAAAATATCAATTAAAATATACCCGGATTATGCCAACCTCTTACTTATTAGAATATATGGTGTGTAGCAACGTAGATTGAAGTGTAAGGTACGTGACTAACTAATTTAGCACATGCATCCTCCCCAATAGATGAAATTGAGGGACATCCAAAGCAAAGGTACGAAGAGCGGAATATATTCGTAATATGTCACAATGTTTATTTTCAAGATTCAACTTTATGTTTCAAGCCTTTACTTTTCTAACATCTCAGACATAGGGTATGTGAGTTTTTATTTATCCAAACTACTCACTTTCACGTAACAGACAAGCGAATCATCATATATCCAAATTATCAAAACCCACATAACTGACAAGTGATCCATCATATTTCCAAAATATCAAACACCAAATAACAGATAAGTGAGTTAAGAAAGACCGCTACACTCACAAATCACTAAGCCAACATATGTAAATTCTAGGCCACTCCAATAACCGAGTCGCGCCTGCCAAGGGTACATTCTGGACCGCTCGAATAACCGAGTCACGCCCAATAAGGATACATGCTGGACCGCTCGAATAACTTAGTCACGCCCAATAAGGATATGTATTGGACCGCTCGAATAATCGAGTCGTGCCCAGGTCCCATGCTAACATACCAACCCTGGATCGCCCGAATAATCGAGTCGCGCCCAGGTTTAATGTCGAACACAACAAGATGCCGAACATAACATAATGCTAAACACAACATGATGCCAAACATAACATAATAAGCACAAGCAAAGTTGGGCGTAATCATAGGCACAAATATTTGTCATAAACCTAAAAGATAAGCAAAATATCCATATCTGAACTTAATATATTATTGTTTCAAACTTATCAAACTTCCCCAAATTACCAACTTATCAAACTCTCCCTATTTACAAACCTATCCATCTTTCACAATTTACTAACTTATCCAACTTTCGTAACTTACAACTTTAATATCACACCTTACTTATGTTATGGAGATTTTTAAGAAAAGTCTTGGATGATCTGTAATGCATTTTGGGTTTTCCTTCAGTAACTAGAAGCGTTTCTAATTTCGGGACCATTGTTTCCACTTGGATTAATTTTCCTTTCAACTTCAACTCTACAAGGAGTTTTAAATGATACAAGTGCTAAATATTTAGAGTTATGGGCATTGTACTTTCGAGACAACTATAACATATAGTTTTCCAAACTAACCCACTCTTTCCACAGTGGTAGAAAAATATACTATCTCATGAAGTTCCCTTTTATTCCTTGCAAACTTACTAGACTCTACGAACATGGGAGTCAAAAGTAGGACGGAATGCCATAAGGATGGATTCTTTCAAATTGATTATGATGACACACATCTATCACTACTTATACCAAAAGGTTCATACTTGAAACCAAAACATTATTTAAGCCAAACTATTCATATTAGAGTTCATTATGATGCTTATTTTCCAAGTCTTTCCAAGTTGTCAAAATTTATAAATTTGGAGTCCTTATGATGAATTAGAAATGATCTATGTTACTTAGATTTCCAAAAGAATAGTAGAATATTCATGATCACATTTAACTTATGATTATTGATTTTTGAATTAGTAGGGAATTATTCTTTTTCAACAACAATGACATATATATATATATAGATATACATATATATTCTTTTGTTATTTTCAAAGTATTGGGAAATAGATGGTTTCAAACTTACCAACCTTTCATAAGACTCAAACTTGTCAAATTTTCATATCTAACAAAGCTAGTTGATTTACATAATTGGCAAACGGATCAAACTTACATAGTTGCCAAATTTATCACACTTTAGGAATCATAATTTCTGAACAAACAAACTTGAGTGCATAGGAGTCAAGATAGAGTAGCTTCTTTAAGGTTATTAGGAAGGAACAAATGTATACTTTAAGCTCAAGTTGGAGGCATAAAGGAAATGTTTTTTTTTCAAACACTATCATACTTGTTATTTTCGAACTAGTCATGCCAAGAGATGGAACCTTTACATACCTCTCTTCCCTTGCTAAGTTAGCCCCAACGTCAAACCAATCCAATTTATTCTTCCGAATGCCCAATGTCCAAACACTATCATACTTGTTATTTTTGAACTAGTCATGCCACGAGATGGAACCTTTACATACCTCTCTTCCCTTGCTAAGTTAGCCCCAATGTCAAACCAATCCAATTTATTCTTTTGAACGCCCAATGTCTACAATTATCACAATAGCGTCATAATTAATTAGGCTTCATTATGGACTTTAACTTCTAAGCTTTACTCCAAAAATTCTATAGAAATTTCGCTAGACTATCCACTTAAATGAGGCCATCCCGGGGTTCCAACTTGATCCCATTTAACCAACAACAACAACAATCATAGAATAATAAAGAGCCATTTTAAAACCCAAAACTTCGTTAAGTCACTAACGAACTTCATTTCTTAATAAAACTGAAAAATAGGGGCAGCACATCATTATATACATACTCAACACATTCAAACGCTTCTAAAAGCTCCAAAAGTCCAATTATATCATCTAAGCATCAAACGGAACCTTAAAACGTCAAAGCGCAACATTTCATATTTCTTTTCCAAAACTGAAAAAAATCTGGGCAGCAGTCATTCTCTACATATCTACCATGTTTAAACCCTCCTATATGTTCCAAGGATCATATTACATCATTCAAACGCCCAACGCAAGCTCCCAATGTCATTACCATGTTCAAACCCTCCTATATGTTCCAAGGATCATATTACATCATTCAAACGCCCAATGTAAGCTCCCAATGTCAAAACGCAATATTTCAACACTACAAAGGATCTAATTTCGACCCACCACTCCAAGAATTACAACCCTTCAACAACTTTAAAACTTTGATTCCGAATTTCCAAGCATTTTCTTGCCAAACCAATGCTTCTATGATACTTGATGGATCCAATATACTAGGCTTGTAGCATCAAAACAGAAGAAGGATCGAAATTTACAAATTGTTTGGGGCTGGTTATTGTTCACGGCAGTGAGTTCTTTCTTGAAGAAGGACCTTGCATTTTTTCTAAGTGTTGGAAATGAGAAATGATCTTGAAGCCTTTCTTGAACATATATGTATGTATACATATAAAAAAAGAGTGGAATGTAGAAGCTTCTTGGTCCCACAAGCAACTTGGACCAATGAAATTTTAACACTAAAAAAAAACATTCTAGAACTCTTGTATTCAACTTTATATATATATATATATAAGAAAACTTATAACACTTGGTCTTCTGAGTGTACACATGTACATATAGATATCCATGAGTTTGTACACATATACTTATGTGAAAATTCAACTTAAATTCTCAAACTCTTCAAAAATACACTCAAGTGTCGAATCTTCCCAAAAATCACAATATTGGCCCCAAAGTCCGCAATGGTTCCAAAACACCACAATATGGGTTCTAACATCCTCCCCCCTTATGAACGTTCGTCCTCGAATGTTAAACTAGTCATATAAGTCACATGATTATGAACGTTCATCCTCGAATGTTAAACTAGTCATATAAGTCACATGATCAATTTAGGGGAGCTCCTTTTTCATTTGCTCTTTCACTTCCCAAATCATTTCTTCTCGATCCTGTCTTACCCCAGTACTGCAACAGAAACCGCACTAATCTATCAAGAAGCTAATCACCCCATACTGGCTAGTGAGAGCATAGATACGGTTCGAAGAACCGCTAAAACTTGGGATTCTACCACTACCACGACCTACTGATGCTGACCTGCCTTGCCCCGTAGGGGGCATTGCTACTGTGGCTGGGGAGGACCCAACAACTGAGTCGAGCGGCTGAGCTAATCTGTCTACTCCACTTCTGAGTGGACAATCCCGCATCAGATGGCCCTATTGGCTACATTCAAAACAAGCACCCATGGCATGGAAACACTCTCCAGGGTGCCGTATCCCATAATAAGAACACCGATATCTAAACAACCTTATCTGACTGCTGGAATGCGAACCTGCTTCCTCCATCTTCCTGCTAGAGATCGGCAAGGGTGTACTCTGTACTGACTAGGAAGAGTACCTACTCTGCTCCTGCTAGGGTGGTCTACCTTGATAATCCCTTACAAGCTCATACGCCCTGGCCCTCTTGGGCTGACCTCTGTCAACTGCACTATCAATCTGGCTCCCTCTGCATCGATCTTCCATGCCTTGGGTATAGGCCTGAATGCGGGAAATATCCATACCAGGTTGGGCAGCCATCACCAGACAACTATCAACATAATACGAGTCCAATCCCATGATATATCTGTGCATACAATCTGTCATGCTGGCAACATGAGTGGTTGCATATCAGGCAAATGAATCAAATTCCAAACTATATTCTCGTATCGATCGACACCTCTGTTTCAATATCAAAAATTTATCCTCCTTGGCACGCCTAGTCTCTGGAGGTAAGAAGTGTGCCAGAAATGCCCCGGTAAATTCATCCCAGATAGCTGGCGATACACCTTCACCTCTGGATAGTAGCCATGACTCGTACCAACTTACCGCGACATCATGCAGCCGATAGAATGCCAACTCTACAGATTCTACCTCAGATGCTCCGATCACCAGTAATGTCCGCTGCATCTATCTCACGAACTCTTGAGGGTCCTCTGAAGGTTCGAACCCGAAAGGCCTACATGCCAGAAAATCACGGGCCCGGGAACTATCTCGACGGGCTGCCAGACTACTACCAACCTCCTGTCTGTGGGCCTGCAGTGCCACAATCTGAGTCAACAACTGAACTGCCTCCCTCAACTCCCCGATCTCGACGCCTGCCGGGGAGTTGGAGGCCCTGATGCCCGAACCTCTGAAGTTGGTGGGGTAACTGAACCCGCTGTCGGGGGTACAATCTCTGGCATCGGCTGATCGTGAGTCCTAGTAACTCCCCGACCCTATCAGGCCCCACCTGCTGCTGTGGGTCTGCCCCTACGGGCATCCGGTACCTTCCTCGGCGGCATATCTAAAATCAAAAATAGTTTTCGTCAGGGAGGGAATCATCCAACTAACATCGCTCTAATACCCGATCTAAGATCAGAAAAGGAAGAGGATCATCCTAATT
>DF369363.1:2278-15004 GCA_000787875.1 Solanum virginianum
GATATTATATATTTATGTAAAAATTAAAAAGATTGGTATAGATTTAATATGAAGCATTCAATAATAAATGGTTTGGTTGTTCCAGTGGCTCAAGGTGGATAACTAAAGGCTTTTTTGCCCTTCTACTATTTTTCCTAAGAAAAGAGGGTATACAAACAAATATTTTTCTTCTCTTCATTCCTAAGAATTGTCATGTTTCATCAAGCTAAATTAGATTAGAATAATTCAATATTTTAAAGTTAAAATTCTGATATTCAAGAACTATACTAAAAGTATTATAATTTTGTAACTTTTTCTATATCAATATGATTAAAAGAAATTATACCTTAAAATGTTACACAAGATTAATATCGTCTAACTCTAGAAAAATGAAACTTTGACAAGTGAAAATGAACACATTAAGTAGTTGTTCATATTGATTATTTTTATTACTGATTTCAAATATGATTGTCTTTTTATAACAAGTGTTAAATTTATGCACTTATGTTTTATAACCGATAGCTAAGTGAGAGCGGAGCTACATAGAGTCCAAGAACTTCATTTGAACTCTCTTCGGCGAAAAATATACTATTTATACATATTTAAAATTATATTATATATATAATAAATATTGAACACCCTTTTGGCTTTTTACGTATTTACTTTTTTAAGTTTTTATGTTTTGAATTTCTAGTAAAAATTTTGATTCCGTCACCATTATGCTAAGAAAACACTCATAATTTTAAAATCTTAAATCCGCCACTGTCAGCCGAAAAACTATACTATTTCTTTTTAACAGGTGAATGCATTGCTGGACTGACATCCCCAGAAGATTCAAAAGAAGAAGTTGTAAAAATACAAAAAGGGGATACACTACCGGTTACCGTTGGTGTAGTGTCATGGTGGTACAATGCTGGTGACTCAAAACTCACAATTATTTTCTTAGGAGAATCTTCTGATGAATACACACCGGGAGAATACTGTTATTTCTTCTTAACCGGAGGTGCCGGTATTCTAAATGGATTCTCTAATGAATTAATTGCTAAATCTTTTCACATGACCAAAGATGAATCTGAAAAGCTCATAAAAGATCAAAGTACTTTAAATCTTTTAATTAAGATAAATGAAGGTACAAAAATTCCAAACCCATCCAACTGCGCGAAACGCAAGTTGGTTTTCAACTTGGATGGTGCAAAACCTTGTGTTGAGGTAAAAAATGGTGGACATTTATCTTCAGTGAGTGGTAAGAATATAGCGTTGCTTGGGGAGGTTGGATTAAGCGCGAATCGAGTAGTTTTGGAAGGAGGTGCTGTGCTTGGTCCGATTTTTACAGCGGACTCATCCGTTCATTTGAGTTATGTTACCAAAGGGAGTGGCCGTGTTCAAATTGTGGGACTCCTTGGTAAGGTTGTGTTGGATACTAAAGTGGAGGAAGGTGAATTGTTCTTTGTACCAAAATTCTTTCCATTTGTTGTAGAAGCTGATGAAGGAGGAATCGAGTTCTACTCCGTGAAAACATCGTCAAAGTAAGTACTCCTGTCATTTAACTAAGATAATAATCTAGTCAAATAAAATGTTACTGCGTCTTGGGACTAACGTGAGATCGAATATATATTTGTAGGCAAATATATGGAGAATTATCAAGTGGAAGAAAATCAATTTGGGATGCAGCATCTCCTTCCATTTTAGAGGCATCTTTGAATATGACACCAGATTTGGTTATGTCTTTTAAGTCGAAGATTGCAAAGGGTGCAGTGATTGCCACACCTTCAAATGTTTAAGTAATTAATTGTTGTAACTGTTAGACGATATTTGAGTTTAACAAGTGTATAATAATAATAATATATAATTCTATGTTTGAAAATACGATCGATGATCGATATGTGTGTAAAAGATTATATGGGAGCTTTTGTTTTAGTTTTTCCTGAATGCAAAGATTATATGTTGTTGTGTGCCAGTATACATGTGATATATATGTATGCCTTGTTAATTAAGAATAAAAGGAAAATGAATTTGGTACTTGTGTTTATATGTTCAATTGTTGCTTCATGTTTACATGCATCTTGTTAAATAAGTGTAGTGCTCAACTTTGAGCCATATTTTACATGTTATGATAGGCATTTATTGTAATTAACAAAAATGATAATTGTAGTTTGTATACTATATATGTAACTAATATACATATGTATTTCTATATTTGGCAAGCGAGATCGAGAGAGGCGAGCGAGAAAGGGCAAAGAGCGGAAAGCAGCAAATTGTATATGTATATCTATCGAATTGACCATGTATATTTATCAAAATAATTATATATACACAGCTGATATACATATGTAATTGTATATTTAATAAGAAATTACAGAGAGAAAGAAATAGATGAGAGATAAAATAACAACAGAACCCTAACTATAGTTATAAAATATTATTTTTTCAAACTATAATGATATAATATAAATACATATTATATGTTTGCTTAGTTACGTAATTTTTCTATTTTAAAAAAACATTAGTAACAGTGATCTAATTAGTAGAAAATGTATAATGTGATTCTTCTTAGGAGCTTCAATTTTTTTTTTAATTCCTCAATTTTCGAATTGGAATGAGGAGTGCTTTATCATTTGATTCCTTTCATTGACTATTGACACAAATGGACTTGTGGTTAAAATTTGTGGCGTAAAATAATAATTTATTTTATTAAGAGTAGTTGTTCATAGTCTATCATGGACATGGAAGGGTATAGTTGATGATGATCTTGATCTTTCATTAGAGATAGCTATGGCTGAGGTCTATATGAACCCTTCCATATTGAATTGATTTTGCTCCATTCCAATGTTGGGCATCACAGATATACAATGTTGAAAATCCTCTTGCAACCATTGTACCAGTACTCATTTCCTCCATCTACTTACGGACCCATTTTCCAGTTCTTGACTGGCAAGAATTTCCTCAAACTCGGCCAACAACTTCACGCTCACATGGCTGTTCGAGGGGTTTCTCCCAATGGATTAGTTGCAGCCAAAATGGTTGCCATGTATGCCAGCTCCGGTGAAATCGACTCTGCCTCACGTATTTTCGATAATGCCACTCAACCCTCTTTACTTCTGTACAATGCCATGATTCGAGCACTTACCCTTTATGGGATTACCAATGAAACAATACAGCTTTTCTTCCAAATGCATTCCTTAGGTTTGCGTGGCGATAATTTTACTTATCCCTTTGTTTTCAAGTCATGTGCTGACTTGTGTGATGTTTGGTGTGGGAAGTGCGTTCATAGCTTGATTTTGAGGTGTGGTTTGGTGTTTGATATGTATGTAGGCACTTCTTTGATTGATATGTATGTTAAGTGCGGTGATCTGATTGATGCTCGTAAGTTGTTTGATGAAATGCCGGTGAGAGATGTATCGACTTGGAATGTATTGATTGCTGGGTACATGAAAGATGGGTTGTTTAAATATGCTGAGGAGTTGTTTGAGGAAATGCCGATTAGGAATATAGTGTCGTGGACAGCTATGATTTCTGGATATGCTCAGAATGGTTTAGCTGATAAGTCGTTGCAATTGTTTGATAAGATGTTGGATCCTGATGCGGAGGTGAGGCCTAATTGGGTGACGATTATGAGTGTCTTACCTGCTTGTGCACATTCGGCTGCACTAGATCGTGGGAGAAAGATACATACTTTTGCTAGAGAGACGGGATTGGAGAAGAATCCTTCGGTGCAGACAGCTCTTATAGCCATGTATGCTAAATGTGGAAGCTTGGTGGATGCTCGTTTGTGTTTCGATCAGATAAACCCAAAGGAGAAGAAGTTGGTTGCTTGGAATACAATGATAACTGCTTATGCATCCCATGGTTGTGGGCAGGAGGCTGTTTCAACGTTTGAGGATATGTTACGAGCTGGTATACAGCCTGATGAAATCACATTTACAGGTTTGTTATCAGGTTGTAGCCACTCAGGTCTTGTGGATGTTGGACTGAGATATTTCGATTGTATGAGTTCAGTTCACTTTGTGGAGAAGAGACATGACCATTATGCTTGTGTGGTTGATCTTCTTGGTCGTGCTGGACGATTGGTGGAAGCATATAATCTCATTTCTCAAATGCCAATGGCAGCAGGAGCAAGCATTTGGGGCGCCTTATTAGCTGCTGGTCGATGCCATCGCAACTTAGAAATTGCAGAATTAGCTGCTAAAAAGTTATTTATCTTGGAACCAGAGAACAGTGGGAATTACGTTATGCTCTCAAATATGTATGCAGAAGCTGGAATGTGGGAGGAGGTGAATCACTTAAGGATCCAACTGAAATCACAACGTATTATGAAAAGTCCTGGATGTAGTTGGATTGAATTTGACGGGAAGGCCCATTTGTTCCTTGGAGGAGATACATCTCATCCACAGGCAGAGCAGATATACATGTTTCTGGAGGCACTGCCCGCCAAGATAAAAGCAGCTGGCTACATGCCAGATACTGCTTTTGCTTTGCATGATGTGAGTGAAGAAGAGAAAGAGCAAAACCTAAGTAGTCATAGTGAGAGGCTGGCAATTGCCTTTGGCATTCTTAACACGAGCCCAGGTACAGTTCTGCGAGTGACAAAGAATCTTAGAATCTGTGGAGACTGTCATACTGTTATAAAACTTATCTCTAAAATATATGAAAGAGAGATCACTGTAAGGGATGTGAATCGGTTTCATCATTTCAAAGATGGTTCCTGTTCCTGCAGAGACTACTGGTGACTCAACAAGAAGATGTTATTACCTCTAATTTAAGATCAATTAACAAACTCGGATTGAAAATTCCTGAAGTTTCTACGCATGACCATCTCCAAGACTAAACCTCAAAATAATGGGAAGTTTGTTTTATGAAGATCATTTATGTTGAGGGTGGAGGGATGTTGTTCCCTTGGCTTCCTCAATGAAGACTTTGTAATAATCAACTTTTGGAGAAGCCACACAACATGACTGGGAATAATCAAGTTTTGAATCTCCATTGTTGCTGAGACACCAATATTGGGTACTTGTTTCAGGGAAGCTCAACCCAACCTGGTGGGTATAGCAATGCTCTTGGTCACCTCAGAATATAGAGAAGTTGAATGTCCCCGAGTCGATTTGTTGACCAAGATATGGTATTTATATTGCATATACATTAAATTCAACAACTCCTCAAAGTGAAAAAAGATTGACAATGGAATGTCCATCAAGTTGAGTGAAATATGGGAATGTAGGACATTGGAATTGTATTATGTTTAAGGTTCTTTGGACTGTCATTTATAATAGAGGTTATTCCCTGACATATTCATCAATTGTAATTTGTATATGAGTTGTTGTTCTATTACGTTCAGTTTCACCTGCCCCAAAAACTAGGATGTGCACTGTAGCTAATTGCTCATTCCTTAAAAAAGGGGGGAAAAGTAAGATTGCGTTTGTCTTTGTCAATGAAAAAACAAACTAGGTAAAAGAATTGCTCCTTTTAGTTATAGCTGTACAAGCTTTGGGGGGATATTTTGAGCCGTTGAGAAATTAAAAAAAAATGTTATGGGGTGAGAGAGGCTCGAACTCTCGACCTCAGGATCACTCAGAAGCTATGAGACCTACGCGCTAGCCAACTGCGCCACCACCCCGTTGTTCTTCTAATTACAAGATTAATAACAATTCTAGTCTTTGGATAGTTAATGAAGTGAAAATATACACTAATTAATCATAATTACGTGATAAGGGTATATACTTTAACATAAACAACAACATACCAGTGGAATACCATAACTAGGAATGTACTACCTCTTAGAGGTAAAGAGGCAGGTGTATACTTTAACATGTGTCGCATTCATTGGCTTGATATAAATATACACATTCAGAAAACGAAAGTTACACAACATTCATTTAATTTTTTTTAATTGAAATATCAAAAACAACACAATTCCAGCCCAATAAAGTCCTACAAGTGTGGACATTTTCAATCATAATAGATATCTTTTACAAACAAAACGTACACTGAGTACATGATTTCTTTCAGAGCTACTTCTCCTTACACCATAAGAAACTTGAAATTAGGAGTCTATTTTGTACCCCTCTTTTTCCTTGTACGTCAATACTTGCATTACGTATAAGGTGGTTTGTCATTATATTTGTATTGAATTGAGTAGTGGGAGCTGATACAGTACAAGCTTCCCCAACAATTAGCATTATACAAGCAAAACTGATACAGTACAAGCTTGCCCAACAACTAATGAATGACCAAGGCTATAAGCAGTTGATGTATGCTGCTTGGAAGGCTCACGGCCTAGACATAACCAACATGGCACTAAATTTCTTTTATACATTAACACGTGATTTGTATACATTGATGAACAAAATAGAGATCTTTCGTTCTGATGCACGGAGAACTACCACAGTAGTTGTTTTAGCCTTTTTTTCTCTGTTTATAGTTAAAACTAAAAGAGTGTGTGTCGATGAAATGACAAACAGTTGCCTCTCCTCAATGGGATTCCTCAACTGCAACATAAGTACAAGTGTGGCTATCCACTGTTGTTCCATTTTCTTTTGTTTTACTCCAAGACATTCTCCAACTTTGAAATAAACTGATCCTGTAGGAGAGTAAAGTATAATCATAAATGACACTGGCAAGCAGGAAGTGAGATTCAGAGAGAGGGGCAAGTGTACCTATTTGTTTCAATGTCCCTTTTCGCAAGCATTAATGTTAAGAAGACGGGCACCATGTTCCTTGGAGGAGATACATCTCATCCACAGGCAGAGCAGATATACATGTTTCTGGAGGCACTGCCCGCCAAGATAAAAGCAGCTGGCTACATGCCAGATACTGCTTTTGCTTTGCATGATGTGAGTGAAGAAGAGAAAGAGCACAATCTTTGCTAAAAGATAAAATCCTGCATTATACAGAAAAATCTCATTTTACATGCTGCAGGAATTAAGTCACAGAACCAAGAGGACAAAATAAATTCAAACCTGCAGCCCACAGCCAATAAGTGGAATGAGTATACATCGGAGGTAGCAAAATAGCCATGAGTGGGATGGCTAGGCACGGTACAAATTGCACTGCCGCATAAGGACGGAGATCATCAAAGAACCTTCAGAAGGAAAAATGACAATCACAGAGCAGTTATTGCTGAAAAAAGGAAATAATCTCAAGGAAAAGCTCCAGTTATTTACTAAAGGATCTACACCATCCACTCCCCTCTAGCATGCTTAGAAAATGAAGAAACAAGAAAAAGCGAAATCACATCCAATCCAATATATTACTATATAATTCTGGATAAATTAGAATTGGGACTCAATTCAATAATCTTCACAATCCTAGTTCTGGCCTTCAACCAAAGTTGAATCTCAAGGAGGATAGCTGGTTCCTCTTAAAGACCCCTTCCTTAGCTCTATAATCTTACAATATGTATGACAACATGATCGGAGATTGATTCAGTTTATTTGGAAAGCTGGCAGAGGGAAAGGAGTTGACAAGAGGAGTAGATTCTCCTTTATGGGAAGTGCAAAAGGACAGGTAAATTCTCAATAAGGGAATGCTATAATGTCCTGGCCAACTCGGTAACAAGGGAACTTGGAAACAAGTATGGAAAGGAAGGTGGCCTGCATGCTTGGATAATCATGTATTATGCACTTCTTATACTACCCTTATGCACTTCTTATACTACCCATATGCACCTATTGAAAAAGGGACTTCTTCAGCATGTGCAGTCAATATAACTTATGGAAAAGCTGAGATGAAAACTTTAAGCATAAAATTTTGCATTGTTCTTTCAAGTGGCAGTTATGGTGTTTGTTTATGAACAATTTTGGTGTCATGATGAGTGATGACTACGGATGTTAGGCACTCCTATAAGTTGGCATGGGCAGAATATAAGGAAACCATTGATCTCAACATGGATGACAGTACCCTTAATTCACTCTATGGATCATCTTGAAAGGAAATACGTGTGTTTTGAAGGAAGATCTGAAGAAAGAACGAAAAGAAGGAAGGCGGAAGGAATGAAATAAGGAGCTTACCTCCAGTACAAAATACTAATTATGCCGGCAAGAAGCAATGGAATGAGAGATAAAGTTCCCTTTCTCTCATCTATTCGTTCAATAATAAAGATACCAATGATAGACGTAAATGCAAGAGTCATCTGCAACAATAAGAGATGAGGTGTCAAAAATAGGCACACAGAGAATTTAATAAATAACAGCTTGCATGTACATTTAGTACTTAGATGACCTACTGGCAATCTGTCCCACACAAGACGAGCATCATTTGGCTTGAGATGATAGTATGAGGACCCAAAAGCAACAGCTGCCACACCAATATAGAAGCACGTCCAACCCCAAAGCTCTCCTTGCAAGCTTTTGATGCACATGCCAAATAGAATTAGCTTTAAGTACCGCACACATATAAACTAGAATGTAGAATCACTAATTCAAACCCTTAATCATCACCAAACCAGATAAAAGTCAACAGTTTACCTCAGCTTGAAATAGTTACCATGATAGCAAAGTACAATACCTATCAGACCGACCACAAGGAAAGGGAAATTTGAGACCACATTCAGTGCATTTGGAATCCCTACATAAGAAAACAAAGGCATGAAAAGTTGCAGCAGAAAATTCTAAATGGATATATGCCACCAACTAGCCGAGCAAAATGAACCGCTGACGTAACAACAGGACTGGAATTAAGCTCACTATTAAAGTTAAATCTGATTTTACGTACTGTGCAATATAAACTGAGAAGAATTTCTGTTATCATGGAATTCAAACTTGCTAACTTTTACTGCGTTGAAGAACATAGAGACAGAATATTTGCTATTTTAGCTCAAAAAGGTACCAAATCTGAGTGGACACCAGTAACATAAATCCAATAATATAATCGAGAGCCTATAAGCTGTTTTGGTGATTGATAACCTAAAATTCAATTTGTGTAGCACGGTTACACAGTGGAAAGGAAAACAAGCATAGGGACAAGGGAATAAATTTTAACAAAGGATGGTTCACATTTGTCAATAAGCTGAAATGTATGCAATTGGGGCTTATCGACAGAAACAAAACAATTTAGATCGACCCATCTAAGTTCACTATGAACAGCTGCTTCTTCAATCTTTGCTAAAAGATAAAATCCTGCATTATACAGAAAAATCTCATTTTACATGCTGCAGGAATTAAGTCACAGAACCAAGACATTATCTTATAGTAAGAAGACTAAACCAATTTTTTATTATATACATTCAAACTACTATTGGTCATATTGCTCTTTACCAAGAAATTCAAGTATCTATACAGGGGTTTTCTCGAGCCTATTCACATAGTACCTAACATAATTATATGATACCAGTGGGACATTGGATTCTCCTATTCAGCAACATCCATAGTTCGAGAATTTATTCACAAACTTAGATTGATAAATGGAAGTTCTGCAACCATCGTCTCGAACCCATCTTCAAATCTACTCAGTGAAATAAGGAGGTACTTATGGCAAACTGAAGATTCATACTCCTTTGATTTGTGTTTTCGGGGTGTGAAGGCATAATTTGGCAAAACCCAAATCATAAATCAACTAGTTAGGACTTGGATGACACCAATTAGATTGTCGATTATTTGAGGCTCAAATGATATTAGAAAGAACAAAAGTTAGTCAAATGGTTTAGGTATCTTGCTAATTTACTTGTGATTTCCTTTTGCATAAATCTTCAATAGAACTTCCAGTAATAGAGAATGAAAAGTCGGTACTGTATCAATAATGTCGCGGTGCGATGTTAAGTGAGGTTACCATTATTGTCTGGATTCTATTTTAGAGCAACTCTAGCTTGAAATTATTTATCCTAGTACCTCATTAGGTCACACTAGGTGAGAGCACAACACTTAATTCCTGTACCTGAGCGCTAAACTTTTCAAGTTCACTATGATCATCCACATAAGAATGGGCAAAATCAATTGCCAATTAGCAGGAACTAAAAGTACAGTGTACACTATCAGATGAGGAAAAATCAGCATATATCAGAGAGAACACTAGCATTCTATATATCAGAGAGAACACTAGCATTCTTTTTTCTTTTTCTTTTTTTTCTTGATAAGGAGAACAGAAGCATTCTGCTGTGTGCTATGTTCCCCCTGGGTATCTACTAGAAACTTCTTCATTTTCTTGTTCTTATTTCCTCAGAACCTGATTTAATCATGTCGCCGCAAGTCAATCTCAGAAGTCCCAACTCCAGATAAGAAAATCACCATAATCATCGTTATTTCAACATGAGGCTGGATCACAACAGAACAGATACAAAACCATTTGGAAAGATAAATATGTTATTGGCATTCATAATTCAGAACTAAAATTAAAGCAACTCGCATACAGGCACCAAAGTACTCAGTCAGAGAGATCCCAATAATAAGGATAGCAAAATGAGCTACTGATATTTTGTTAAAAACGCAGATATTTACTGATATAAGTTTTCAGACTGGTACGGAGCAACTAGTGAACCAGAAAGGTAAAAGCAACAACAACCAATTCATGAATCATGACCTAGAATTCTTAAAAGCTGAAATCCCAAATATAAAAGAAAGAAAAATCATATAATGTTGCGTATACCTAGAAACTTGCGTTGATCGGCAAAATTATGATATTCTTGAGACTGAGGAATTGCTGGAGTAACAATCATGAGCACTATGAAGCAGACGACTGCAACTACCCATGCCCACACACTTCTCTTCCCCATTTCTTGACGGTTTGTGTGCCCTAATTCTTTGATTGTTATCTTCTTTTCCCAACGGAAGGAAACTTCCCCGCTAAGTCGCTTGACGTTCAGAAACGGATCTTCCGGTTACAACTGTTTGGGTCAAATGTTAAACATTTTTACTGCTCTTCCATATTTTGGTAAATAAAAATCGAAAAACTGTACGAGTGTTTGGTATACGAAGGATAATATTTTTTAATTTTTTTATATTTTATTGGCATATTTGTTAGTCTTTTGATTTTTTAAACCCTCCTTAAATTTTGATAGTGTTCGGATGATACAAAAAGTTTATTTTTAGGTACTTTTTTATAAAAAAAAAACGAATAAAAGTCAAAAGTTGTTTGACTTCTAACTCACAAATTTCATAAAAAAGCTAATTCAAATATCTCTTTGATTGTTTTTCAGATCAACTTATTTTTTTCAAATTCTAAGAAAAATGATTTTCTTCTAAAAACTAAAAAAACTATCTTGTTCATAGTTTAGTTTGAATCAATTATTGATTAAAATTATGACCCAACTAATTCAGTCAATTTTTAAATTTCTAAAACTAAATCAAATCAAACAAATAATTGTTGGTTTGGTTATTGTTGATTTGATTTGATTCAATTAAATTTTCTTGATTTGAAAATAATAACATTGTTTAGGGTAAACTCATCTTAATCATGTACACCCAGAGTGACCCAGTATATAAACAAATCACGTAAAGCTATTGGAGATTTAATTAAGTAACGGGTAGTTTGGTTTGCATACAAATTATGATAGAATTAGTTATGTTAGGATAATTTATGTTGGGATTAGTTATGTTGGAAATAGTTTTTATCGATTTTATGTATAATTTTTAAGAATAAGATATTTATTTATAAAAATACCCTTCACCTTTTTTTTTTGCAAGTTTAATTATTCATTGTTAAAAATAAATTTTCATCTTATTTAATCATTTTCAATATTATGCAATTTGTTTTTAAAATTAAACTATCATCTTATTTAACTTAAAAATAAAACTTCCATCTTATTTATCTTTAAATAAATTTTCCATCTTATTTAACTTTAAAAATAAAATTTTCATCTTATAAGCTTAAAAATAATCTTCCATCTTATATATTTAGCTTAAAAATAAATTTTCATCTTATTTAGCTTAAAAATAAAAATTCCATCTCATTTAGCTTAAAAATAAAACTTCCATTTTAGATTTACTAAAAATAAAAAAATTATTGAAATAATTTACATTTTAATTAATATATAGAATATAACTTTTAAGCAAGTAATAAACTATTCAGTTTAAAATACATAATTTAGTAAGTGAAGTAAACATTTTAAGAGCAAGCAAAATATAAATTAAGTATTAGACGAAAAAATTCAACTTATAATATATTCAATAAATAAAAATTATATTTATAAAATGTAATTTCTTAATGAAATAAATATATAAAACTAATAATTAATTAAGGTTGCGAATATTATTATAAATATTATTAAAAAAAGTATGTTAATATACATAAAATGTAAAAGTAGTGTACAAAATAGAGTTTAAGGGGGCATTTTTCTTATTACACATACTTTATCTCAGGATAAGTTATCCTTAGATTATTATCCCACCCCCATGAAGGGATAACTTATCCGAGGACTAATTGTTAATCATGTGATAAGTTATCCCAATTTGGTGCAACCAACCAAAGAATTAAAGGCCACTAAAAAATTATTTCGGGATTAACTTATCTTACCCATCACACCAAACGGCCCCCAATAGTACTAGAGTTATTATTACACAAACAATGTGATTTAATTAAGCAATATTAGAGTTATTATACATGAACAAAGTAATTTAGTTACGCAATACCAAAGTCATCATACACCAAAGATCAAATTTTCACAGGAGAAAAATGCAAGCTCAACAATCAAATATCCACCTGAGAGAAGGGGTACAAAAAAATTATATACCAAAATAATAACAAGAGAATTTTCAAATATAAAGGATAAAGTTAAAGATTTAAGTTAATTAAAATATAACAAAATATTTATTTATTACTTAT
>DF369362.1:3598-14084 GCA_000787875.1 Solanum virginianum
TATCCATTTCAACAAGAATTGAAGAAGAAAACTTGGAAAAAATTCTGCTGTGAACAGGGTTACTGTAGCAGTTCTTAAAAATTTGAGTTTTTGGTCTTCTCCCAATTCTAAGCCTTCAAGCCTAGTATATTGAGTCCCCCAAGTATCGTAGGGGCAATAGTTCGTGAAGAAAACGCGTGGAAAGTGGCAATTGGAGTTGTGAATTGTAAAAGGGGCAATTTTTGGTAAGTTATGAATACTCTTTATTTAAGTTAAATTGAAGTTTAGAAATGAGTTAAGGGATGTTAATTGAGTATAACAACCAAGAAATAACATTTCGTTGTCAGAATTTGAAGTTATACCTTCTAGCGCTTTACGATTTAACTTGATGCTAGGGGTGTATATGGCACGTTAGGGCATTATGTTGCGTATTTTAGGGTCTTTGGTGGATCTTGAGAATGTTATATGTATGTTTATAAAAGGGGCTGTTCAAATTTTGTTAATTCCAAAGTTAAGCCAAATTGTGGTTTTCTAGCATTTTGATTGTTGTTGGCTGAATAAGGGGGCAATTGGAACCCCGAGATATCTGAATATATATGGTTTATACCACCGAATTTTCGGTAGAAATTTGGGGGAGGTTTGAGATTAAAAAGTACCTTGGAGTACCAAGAAAGTGAAGTAGATTCTAATGTGTGATCTTTTGGACAATTATAGATTTCGAGCGTCTGAAGTACTAAGTTGGACTTGGATTGTGAAAGGCTTGTCTACGCAAAGACAAGGTATGTAAAGTGTTCTTCGAGGCATGAATAGTTTCAAAATTCATAAGTATAATCAGATATGAGAAAGGCTTGTCTAAGCAAAGGCAGGGTATGTAAAGTGTTCTTCGAGGCCTGAATAGTTTAAAAATTCATAAGTATAATGAGATTCGACAAGTTTCCTAAATTTCCATGAAATTCCATAAAGTCCCTAAATTGTCTCTTTTGAATCCCCCCATCCTTTAAAGGATTAAAGTCTATTTTATGAATGTTTTTGCAACTTATGGAAGACTATGGAATTATTAAGGAACTAATGCATCAATACCAACATATATGTATGAATGTCCTTTACTTAAGATTCACAATCTTTTCTAGTTAAAGAATGGTCTTAAAAGTTTCCTGGTGAATTGAATTTTGTTAACAAGAATATAATAAATCTATGTATATAAACTTAGAATTTCCTACTCTGGGATTTTTCAAGGACTCATATACTGTTGGAAGTACCTTGAAATAAATAAAATGTTATAAAAGACATTGTGCTCCCAAATTTGAATAATCTATCACAAGAAAAGCTTCTATTCCTATGTGATACACAAAAATTAAGTTGTTATTAGAAATGACGCTCTGTCACTCCAAGTTAAGAAAAGATATTCACACACGTATGATTCCTTTGTAAATTCATTCACCGGTTCCTGGGCCGATTATGTTCGTGCATAGAAAGCTATACTAAAGAAATTTTCGAAGGTGGCTGGACACGGTGGGGTTGGCTTGGCCTAAGGGTCGGCTCCACTTATATGGTGACATGGTGATTTGCTATATGACTTGTGAGTGCAGCGGTCTTCCCTGGCTCACTGATATGGCCTGTGGGTGCAGTGGTCTTCCCTGGCCCACTAATATAACTTGGTACCATGGCCTGTGGGTAGTGGTCTTCCCTGGCCCACTAATAAGACTTGTGAGTGCAGTGGTCTTCCCTAGCCCACTAATATGACTTGTGAGTGCAGTGGTCTTCCCTGGCTCACGTGAGTGCAGTGGTCTTCCCTGACTCACTTACGTTACATATATGATCTGTGTACGAAGATGTCGGGAGTATAGTTACTATCCGATGTTATGCTGTGTGATGGAGCGTGCTTGGGGGTTGCCATCGTTTCGGTCCATTTGGCATTTAATTATGCTGTGTGATGGCATGTGCTTGGGGGTCGTCATCATTCCGGTCCGTTTGGCATTTAAAAGCACTTCTTTGACTCTCTGAATCCTAATTGAACTTCTGATGTGACACTTATACAGAAACTATACCCCATGGATATGCTCGGTTACTATTCAACTAATTAACTACACTTCTCATTTCTGTATTGATATGACATTCTGATAATCGCACATACTTTCTGCTTTACATACTTGGTACATTCTTTCTTACTGACCCCCATTTTTTCGGGGGTTGTGTTTCATTCCACAGGATCTAACGTACAGGACAGCAGGCATCCAGAGTAAGGTTCAGATCGGCTGTTTAAAGAGCTCCTTTGAACCAGAGCTACACTTTGGTATATTCATTCTCTACTACTTTGTAGCATTTTCATTCTTTGGACACCCAAGCTGGGTGTCAGTCACGGCCCATAGGTTGGATCGTGACAGTAATGATCTTTCCTGGTGGCATCATTCAATTTCCTATAGTCCATGCAGATTCGCCACCTCGTCACCGTCATAGTTGGAATCAGCTCATTCTTCTAGTTGGTGACAACACTTAATCCCACCCTTCTTGGGGACACATCGTACAAGGCTCACCCATTTGCTATCTGATATGGGAAAGATGATCCCTTCATCCAACCACTTTATAACCTCCTTTTTCACTACTTCCTTCATGATTGGGTTTAGCCGCCTCAACGGTTGAGCCACTGGCTTGTGTCCCTCCTCCATGAATATTCTATGCATGCAGAGGGCTGGGCTAATGCCATGTATGTCTCAGACATCTATCACCCCATGGCTCTCTTTCACTTTTTCAACACCGTAACTGGGCTGCAGTCAAGGAAGAAGAGAAGAATACAGGTAATATATTATTTCTGCCAAGAAACTTATACCTGAGATGTGATGGTAGTTGCTTCAACTCTAACTTAGAAGTTTCTTCCACTGAGGGTTTGGGAGGTGGTCCCAACACCCTGTTCAAGGGTTCATTCATCTTTTTCAACATGGTCACATTATGAGCATTCAGCACACTTTCGATCTCTCTGGCTTCTGCATCATCCACTAGCCTTTGATTTAACAGTACCCTAGCTAGTGGGTCTTCAATCTCCACTTTGCTTGCAGCTACTGCAGTATCTATCACTGTGATGAATTCTAGATCCTCATACACAGCTGGTAGCTTCATGGCCTTGTAGACATCAAACACTTCTACCTTATCATGGGCTCGCATGGTGAGCCTCCCTGCTGCGACATCAATCAATGCCCCTCCTGTAGCCAAGAATGGCTGCTCGAGTAGTCTTGAATGGTGTTATTATGTCGAGACATCAAACACTTCTACCTTATCATGGGCTCGCATGGTGAGCCTCCCTGCTGCGACATCAATCAATGCCCCTCCTGTAGCTAGGAATGGGCGCCTGAGTATGAATGGGACCTCAGGGTCCAACTCAAAATCTAGGATGACGAAGTCCACGGGGAAGATGAGAGACCCCACTAGGACTAAGACGTCCTCCATCACTTCATTCGGCCTAGCCAAGAATGGCTGCTCGAGTATAAATGGAACCTCAGGATCAGGCTCAAAATCTAGGATAGTGAAGTCCACAGAGAAGATAAGAGACTCCTTTTGGACTAAGACATCCTATATCCCTCCATCCGGCCTTGCCACTGACCGATCGGCTAGCTGCAATACAATAGTTGTGGGTTTCGACCTTCTAAGCCCTAGTTGTAAGAATAAAGATGTGGGCATGAGGTTTATGATAGACCCAAGATCACACAAGCCTCTAGCATTCAGATGGCTCCCAATAGTTACTTGCACAGTGAAGCTTCCTGAATCTTTTAATTTGGCGGGCAAGTATGATTTGTTGAGAATCTTGGAGCTCCAGGCCTCTATCAGTGCCACAGTCTCGTACTCTACCCATTTGGTCTTATTAGCAATAATGTCCTTGACATACTTAGCATATTTTGGGATCCCCTGCAAAATATCAATTATAGGAAAGTTAATTTGTTTTAGCAGCCTAATGAATTTCTGAAAACAATCATCCTCCTTCTTCTTCTTGAGCTTTTATGGGAATGGAGGAGGAGGTTTTGGTAATGGTGTGGCCTCATCAGTAGTTCGGTTGGGATTGCCAGCCTCAGAGTCCTGTGTAGTATTTTGCCTCTCCTCGTTCTTCTGCTTGGGAATCAATTCTGTTAAAGGCCTCCTGCTCCTTATGCTGACTGCATTCACTTGCTTAGGGTTGGGATCAGTGTTGCCTGGCAAGCCTCCTTGAGGCTTGGAATTTATTGAAGTGGCCAACTATCCCAACTACTTTTCTAAGTTCAGCAGATCTTGTTTGTTCCTTTTGATTTCTTCTTCTTACCTATTTTGATTGGCCAAGATCTGCCTCAGCACCTCACTATCAGTTATGGTGCTCGGATTAGCCTGTCTTACAGGTTGTTGGACCGATTAATTTTGATATGCATTTTTGCCCTGTGGTCTTTGCTTGGTGGCCCATGATTCTGTTGATTGCCACCCCATGAGAAGTTTGGGTTATTCCTCCAATTTGGGTTGTAACTATTCTCGAATCCTTTATAGCCTCCCCAGTTAGCATTTACCACAAACTTTACTGCCTCAGGATTGGATCCGCAAGATTCAGTCGTATGATCTCCTCCCTACATACATCACACCAACCCAATGACTGCTATTATACCATATTCACGGGAGCTTGTTGCTGACCTGCTGACGATGGAATCTGCTGTTTTAGACCCAACGCCAGGTTGTTGAAGTTCGTGGTTATCATGTTCTGCATCACTAACATTTGGGCTTGTAGGCTGGTTATAACATCAATCTCCAAGACCCCAGCCTATTTTTGAACTGTTGGTCTACTGGATCCTCCATTCCATTCTGGGTTGCCCTGTGCAATTCTATTTAGAATAACGTATAATTCATCATACGTCTTCTCCAACGCTTGACCCCCTACAACTGAATCAAGAAGAATCTTGGTATTGGGTTCCAACCCTTCAATGAAGGTGTGAACCAATACCTCATTAGCTTGGCAATGGTGTGGGCAATTTATCAATAGAGATTTGAACCTGTCTCACGCCTGATATAGATTCTTGCCAGCCCTCTGCTTGAAACTTAGGATCTCGCTTCTTAGCTTGGCTATCTTGCCAGATGAGAAGAATCTGGTGAGAAACTTACGAACCAAATCATCCCAAGATGCTATGTAGTTAGGTGGCTCAATTTGTAACCACCTTCGGGCTTCACCCAACAATGAGAAGGGAAACAAGGTTATCCTCACGTAGTCACGATTCACCCCCGCAGGAATAAAAGTATCAACAATCTTAAAAATATACTGAAGATGGACTTGTGGGTCTTCATGAGGAAGCCCGGTGAATTGCCCAGTAGAGCGTAGCAACTGGATCATGTTCTATTTGAACTCCCACTGGCTACCAGGCTCAGGTTCGACAAAACAGCTCATGACATTTGTAGTTCTTGGGATGGCTACCTCCAACTTATTGTCCTCTTGATCCTCCAACTCAACCAATTCAATGGTGGTGTTTTAAACAAAACTCATGCTCTCTTCTTTGATTGACGAAAACAAGAGTCCTAATCTTTCAGTTTAGAACTTGCTTTCCTGCACAGAAACACCGCTAAGATCAAATGTAGTGATCACCACAAAACAAGTTAACTTTGATAATGAACAAATTTGTTTCAAAATTATCAGCAATGGCGCCAAAAACTTATTACTTTTCTAGTACACACAAGTGTACGCAGTCTCACAAGTAATACAGTGGTCCTGAGTAAGGAGCCGGGTTGTCGAACCCAAGGGATTTGAATGTAATCCGTACTTTCTCTCGGTTATCACATCTATGATGCTTTTAGGAAAAAGAGTTGTTTTATGGAAAATAAATTGTAAAAGAAATAATTTCTACTAAACTAATATGACCTTCACAAGAGATATCAACTAAAGATGCAATTCTAGGGTTGTAATCGTTACGAATCTGTCTAGTCTTAACAACATCTCTCTACATCTGGTTTCTGGATTATTGACTTATGAGGTTTAATATACCTGAATAGGGTTACATGCCTTTGTTGGCCTACCATTATTGACTTTCTAACTATATCGTTGAGCGGGGATAGACCGACCAATAAAAATACATTAAAGCTATCTTTCCATATACGAACCAAGCAAGGTGTAAGTATAGTTGTCACAGGTCTTCCTTACACGAATCAACCTAGTTTCCTAGTATTGAACAAGCTCCCTATACTATTGTGTTCTATTCACTCCAACATCTCTCGAATCCAGAGTGAACAACTAATTTACTCCCTAGTTGGTCAGGCTATAAGTATAGATAAAAATAGCAAAAGAATAATCAAAAGAATTCACTCCAACATCTCTCGAATCTAGACTGAACAACAAATTTACTCCCTAGTTGGCCAGACTTTGAAGTATAGATATAAATAACAAAGGAATAATCGAAAGAAAATTCATAGATGTCAAAAGTTAAGAACTATAGATAGTCTATGGCTACAACCCCAGAATATGGAGGCTTAGCCACTCATGGACGTGGAATATATCATGAATGAAGTGGAAAACATCAAGAATCAAAATCTAAAGGTTAAACTAACCAAAGTACGGTGGAAAAGTGTTCTCCATCGCCTCCTACTGCAGTTCTTGCGTAAAATAATGAACTCCAAAGCTAAAGTCTAAGATAAAAAAATAACAAAGATCCCGTTTTTTGATATTTTTGAGTCGGGTCCTAAGGTCCGCGATGCGGACCCTTTGTTTTCCTATGTTCTCACTTAATTTGCTAATTGGACAATTCTGCACACTTTTGAACAGGTCCACGACATGGACTTTGCAACTCCTTTGGGTTTCGCTCCTTTTTTGCATTCACAGCTTCCACAACCTTGTACCTAGATTTGCCACGTGAATTTTTGGTCTTTTGGTTGCTTTTACTAATCTTCATGTCCCCTGTTCTGGGTTGTGTTCTTCCATCGAGTTCGGCTTTAACCTCAAACTTCCCAATTAAAGCAAAATCCTGCAAACACACAACCAACATGCACACTTGGTCCTACATCAGCAAAATATGAGAAAACGACACACAAACACCTAGAATCTATTAAATTGTCCTTCGAATTCACTCTATTTATGGGCATTATTGGCTACGTAGGCGTATAAATATGCCTAAGATCAATGATCCTCTCCAAAATAAAAAATCTTTTAACTTTTAGAATTTGAGATAAGAAGACTTGGATATAGTTTCAACTTATATGCTATTTTTGTACAAATATATTAGGATCGAATTAGCTACTTACTCTAGAAAATCATGTTACAATATGTAGTTTAGAAGTCCTAGCTAGAGATCGAAGTACATAACAACAATTACTTGCGTAGAATTGTTGGAACGCAAGGTTCAAAGGAAGGATACAAGCTAGAAGTGTAGCGAGACATTTCAAGTTTTAACGAGTATTTGCATTGAATATGAACACATAGATTCCCCTTTTGGTTAAAAACATGGGCATTTGTCCGTCCTCTGAAAAAAAATGTTAAGTTAAGAGAAGATAATTATAAATTCGCCTCTTCTTTTTCACATACACGACAAAGCTTCAAATTTACATGAATTATTGTGCTTAAAATGCATTATTATGAATACAAAATGTAGTACTTCAATTATCTCAATCAAATTTATAACATGTCATACAAAATATTAGTTGTTCTCTGTGATGACCGCACGAAGCGCCGGCTATAGTTAATATAATATTTAAAAATTTCAAGAAGCTGATTAATTACTTTCACATTCAAAGAGTAAACTATTTCTATATTTTATGTATATTTTTTCTAATTTAATTTAATGTGCATTGATACAAATAAATGGTAACATAGTAAAATTCACTAGTGTATTAGTAATTTCTTAATCACCGTGTAAAATGAAAGATGACTATATAATATGGATGGGGTGATAATACTTTGGTAGGTCATTTATTATTCTGCTTGGAAAATCACGGTTATCCAATGAAAATCTTCACGAGCTAATACTTGCATTGTTTAATTACTAAAAATATTACTAAAAAGATAATTAATATTGAAGTGCTGAAGATTATTCAAATGCTGCCTTGGGAATAATTGCAAGATCAGTAGATATAGGTGAAGTTTGTAAATTCACGAGTGTAAAGTAAAAACGTGAGCAAACAAATAAAAAGAAAACAAAGCACACAAAAAGCAATCATGAATAAAATAAAATTAAACATAATAAACTAAAAGGTAGGCAAATAAATAAAAAGAAGATATAAAAAGGCAAATTTAGAATATAGAGCCAACAAAAACTGAATCAAGGTTAAAATAATCTTGATCCTTAACTAATATGATTTTGTTTCGTTATTTGCTACCATCATATTGGCATAATACAAACATATGCCATTTAATTTAGCTTCAGCTAGTATCTATGTCCTACAATTTTGAGTGTACATAATTATGCACTTAAACTTATATAAAAATTGAACAAGTAAACACATGTGTGCTGCGTGACATAATATACGTAGGATGTCATGCATGACACAAAATTGACATGTAAGACACCAAGTAGGACGAATATGTCTATTTATGTAATTTTATACAAATTTAAATACCTGTTGTAAACACTCAAAGTTAGCGAATGTAGATATCACTTGAGGCAAGTTAAATGACACGTTTATGTATTGTGCAATGATCTAAGGGTGATCTCTATAAATCTATAATAGGTTCAATTAGAAAACAAAAGTTCCTTATAGTTCTTTTAAGGTTAAATTTATCAGTAGATATTTAAAGTTGGCATGATTTTTTTATTTACAACAATAAATTTTGTGAAATTTCACAAAGTAGGGCATAGGGAGGATATGTGTATGCAAACCTTATCACTATCTCTTCGAGAAAGAGAGGATATTTTCAAAAGACTCCTTGCTCAAGTAAATCAAATCATTAATTAAAAAAAATATGACAACTAATAACAAAGTAGTGCCACACATATATACAAGAAATTGTAAAAATAACAACAATGTGTAGTTAACTAAATACAATAAATCACATATGATAAAAAGAAACCTAAAACCAAAAACAACATGAATAGGCTAGTAATAAGAATAACTCTTATTCACGGCTTCCATACTCTCCTATCTAAGGTCATGTCCTTGATAAGTTGAAGATGTGTCATATTTTGCCTAATTACCTTTCCCCAATTTTTTTCTTGCTTACCTCTATCTCTCCTCGTCCCACTATATACAACCTCTCATACCTCCTTTATGGGGCATCCATACATCTCCTCTTTATATGCTCAAATCATTTCAGTTTCCCTTCCCTCATATTGTCCACCATGAAGCCTATTACCACTTCGCCTTGGATATCCTCATTCCTAATCATATCGCTCCTAGTATACTCACACATTCATCTTAATATTTTCTTTTTAAACACAAACATTTTTTGAACTTGAGAGTTCTTGAGTGACCAACACGCTACTTCATACGACTAAGTCTGTCTAATCATTACTCTATAGATTTATTATTAAAATTTGCTGATACCTTTTTGTCACACAAAATGCCGCATTTAAGCCTCCACTTCATCATGTCACACCAATATGATGTGTGATAATATCATTGATTTCTCTATTTTTTTTTGGATCAGAGACCCCAAATACTTATATCTTTCTCTTGGGATAGCTTCAGTATCAGATCTTACTTTCCTTCCTGCCTCATGCGTCTCATGTTTGAATTTCAACTTCAAAATATTATGTTTTATTTCTGCTTAACCAGAATGCTTTAGATTTTAGAGTCTGTCTCTATGTCTTCAATCCATCGTTTACTCTATTGTGAGTCTCATCAATCAACAAAGTCATTTTAAAATAATATACACTAAGAAACCTCACCCTGAAAATATTGCGTCAATTTATTCATCACCAAGATAAATAGATATGAACTCAACTCTGACTGATGCAACCCATCTTGACTGAAAAGTTCTTTGAGTTTCCTTTCATCAGAGTCTTGGATTCATCATTCATGTCCTTTATCATTCTAATATAATCCGCTTATACATATTTAGACTTTAAGCATCACCAAAGAACCTTTTTTGAGACTTTTTCATAGGTCATTTCAAGGTTAATAAACATCACATATAGATTCTTTTTCCTCTCTCTATATTTTTCTATCAGTTTTCTCACGAGATGAATGGCTTCAGTATTTGAATGTCCTGCCATTATTCAAACTGGTTCTTGATAACAAACATATTGCTTCGTGCCCTCATCTCTATCATTCTCTCCGAAATTTTGAAAATGTGACTCAATGATTTAATACCCCTATATTTGTGGTTCTGGATAACACCCTTGTTATTGTACAATAAAAGCATTGTACTCTACCTTTATGCTACGTGCATTTGACCACCTTAAAGTGATATTAATGAATATAGTCAGCTACCTCGAATCTACCCTATCTTTTTCAAATCTCTATTGAAACTTTATCTAGCCCGATCGTTCTAACCTAATTCATTTTATTTATGTCACGACCCAATCTATGGGCCGTGACTTGTACCCGATTGGGGCAGTCAGACACCACCGCTAAGCCCGAATCTAAT
>DF369361.1:920-13070 GCA_000787875.1 Solanum virginianum
TGTTCTGACGTCCCTTACGGGGGACCTACATTTCATGATACAGGTACAGGTGCTAGTAGATCTCCCCAATAAGAGTACAAGGTATCCAACTTTTGTCACCAAGCTCCAGGTTGCTTCAGAGCTTTGTATGTCTAGAGTTTATGTTTTTGTATTGTACAGTTGGGCGGGGCCTATCCCTACCCTTATCAGATACTTGTCAGTATTTAGAGGCTTTGTAGACTATGTAAATTAAAATGTGGGCATGTTTTGTATTTCAAACAGCGTGGCCCCAACGGCCTAGTCATATGTTTTTCCTTTTGGCTTGTTAGTGCTATTTAGCTTTTTAAAGGCATACTGAAAGTGAAATTCAGTATATTGCATATAGAAAGGGCATAGATATAGTTGGTTCTCCCGGGCCTTATCGGCAATGGGTGCCAGTCTGCCTTAACGGGATTTGGGGCATGATAGTTTACTACGTTTGAAAGAGTATAGTTACTAGTTGTTTCTTTACAGACCATAAATAGTATATGCAGGGTGTTTTGGTCAACTTTAATAGCTTAATAGTCACTAATTTCGTTGGTAAAACAGTGTTGTAGTATTAGAGGATCAACCATAGCTCGTAACATTTCCAGTTTCTCTTCTTCTGTTTTGTTGACAAAACTTTCTCAGAAACCCCAACCAATAACTTCCTTAACGTATCCTTGGTCTATATTAGCTTGTTAATGTTTGAGGCTTTAACATGTTATAGCTTGTCCTTGAATATTGCTTTCATATCCTTGAGCTATAAGCATGTTAACATATGAACATTACTTATTAATATGTTGATGAAGTTATTCTGCTTTTGTTTAAGCTTGATCTTTTTAGTATAAGCATGTGTAGGTGAGATCCTTTATTTCAAACCCATTTGGTTCTATTATTTGGTTAAAACAAGATTTGATGAGATGCTATTTTCACCCTTTGTAATACCTGGAATATTATGTCCTTGACTAAAAGCTATATACTATAAATGTTTTATTTCCTTCTTTGGTCCAAAATAATCAAATTGTCTATGAGGCTTTATTTCTATAACAAAGACCTAGTTGTTTTCTTTGTTTCTGTTTGCTGGAATATTCTTTTGTTTTTCTTATTAAGCCCTACTGATTTGTAGTTTATTGGAGGTGCCTCACTATATACTTCTAATCTCTCTTTACTGTCATCTATGTATATGAATCATCTGGTGATATTTAGGAATACATTAAGTTTAAGCTTGTAGAAATCATGTGACTAAGTTGCTATGTCCTTTTCCATGTCACTTGTCTTTTAATTTTTTTGGAAATGTTTCAAGTATCATGCTCATATGCACATTGGAAAGGGCCAACTTGTTTGAATTCAAGTATGTCCCTGTTCTCTGTCTTTGTTTTATATATCAAGAATTGCCTTAAAAACTATGCTAAAACATTTCATAGTAGTTTGTATGATCTAGACTAAGTATGTCCCTCCTAAGTCAGGCTAGTTTGGGTTTCCATCGACCGTGGATCCCCCGACACCCTTTTATGAGATTCTGATAACTTTAATAGAATTTAGAGTAAATATTATTTTAATTTTGCATATGAATATATTACTTATGTTTGAGATTTGTGATGATGATTATGTCCATATGATATGATATCGTTCATCGGTTCCTGAGCCAATTATTGTCATGCGAACATATTATATATATATGTTTTAATGTTGGCATTATTCCTTGCCTGGGCATGACTCGTGGTCCGACCAGTCCAGATCATATCCTTTATGGATGTGACTCGTGGTCCGAGCAGTCCAAAAAATATCCGTAGTGGACATGACTCGTGGTCCTAGCAGTCCAAAACATATCCGTAGTGGACGTGACTCGTGGTTCGAGTAGTCCAAAACATATCCGTAGTGGATGTGACTTGAGGTCCGAGCAGTCCAAAGCATATCCGTAGAGGGCGTGACTCATGGTCTGAGCAGTCCAAGACATATCCTTTGTGGACGTGACTAGTGCTCCGAGCATTCCATGACATATCTTTAGTGGGCGCACCTCTATAACTCGAGCGGTCTAACTTTCGCATTATGTCATTTCTGTATTAGGATTTGTGAGCATAGGGATGCCTAGCTCACTTATCCTAGGTTTGCTATGTGACGGAGATTTCGAAGGGTTGAACATTTTGGTAAGATGCTGTGATATAGCGCGAGTTTGGGGGCTGCCGTCGTTTCTGTACGTTATGCATAAATTTGGTATTCTAAAAAGAAATATTTTGATATTTGTATATGTGTTTGACTTCCATACTTCCGTTTTGAATTATTATCCTAGTTAGTATTTTGGAAAGTAAGCATTTTAATATTTCGGTTATGTTTTAAATTACTATGATTCTGTTTCAGTTACTACCCTGAATTACATTGTTTACATTCTGCTTTACATATTCGGTCCGTATTTTGTACTGACCCCCCTTTGCTTTAGGGGCTACGTTTCATACCCGCTGGTACCGACGTATAGAGTAGTGAGCTACCAGCTTAGGATCCCTAACTACCGATTGAAGTGTTCCTTTTGCTTCGCAGCAAATACTTGGTATATACATGTATTTCCCTATTTTGTATTTATGTACATTTGAGGATATGACGGGGCCCTGTCCCATCTTCTGATTCTATTTGTCTGTATAGAGGTCTGTGGACGCCTGTGAGTATGGGTTTAGCAGCTTGTATGACTTTGTACGTATGTCTTGTATGTTGGGCGGTTTAACCGCAGCGGTCACCTTGTCGACCCACGTATATATATATGTTGTGTATGCTAGGATTTTCCATATGTATGGTTTTGGGTTAGTCTGTAAAACGAAGGAAACTCTGCCAAAATTTTTGCAAAAAAAAAATAATACATTGGTTATAATTTGGTTAGGTATTTGGATTCGGGTGCCCCAATCGGGCTCTAGTCACGACCCATGGGGTTGGGTCGTGACAAGTGTACTACCAGACATTCATCTCTTGAAGAGGAATATAACTGGAATATTCCAAGGGAGAAGATTCAATGTGAATTACTTAAAAAGACAAGAAACAAGTGACAAAAAGAATCTTGATTGCAAGAGAAAATGTAGAGAAAACAAAAATGGCAAGATAGAAAAGGATGCTATGACTTAATTCGCCCACTTTCAAGGTTGTATTTCAATCATTTCTTTGAAAGTTGATTGTGTCAATTGATATGCAAACTTTTAAATTTATGCCAGCTTACAAACTTTGTCGACTACTTTTTCAATCGTATGTTCTTCATTAATTACCCTTCAATGTTTCATTCTAAGAATTCGTTAGCCAGAATGGTGTGATTGATCTCTCAGTGATTTTTTACTCATGCATGCTCGATGTAAATATTAAATTAATAAATATGAGTCCCCTCGAATTTTGTGGGAGTTAAGGCCCCGAACATAATAATGTGTCTGATCAAATTATAAGTTGGATTACCACCGACCTAAAAAGATATCATTCTTTAGACTTATTGAAAATGTAGTGTCAAATAAATCAAGACAAATAAAATACAATAAAATAAGAATGATTACATTTACTAAGTGTTGATTGAATTAAATGAAATGATGCTACTTTATGATTTAATATTGAACAAAAATCCCCTTATAAGGTCCCTCTTAAGCTTTCCTTTAGTCCTTACAAGAAATTTACGATTTCTATATAAATTTATTGTATCCCTAGAAAGTTAGGGTAATGCCTGCTTACATCTTATCCTGCCCCGATCTTAAGTGTGAAATCACACTGGGCGCATTATTGTAATAACAATTTACTGTATGAAATAACAGTGGGTATGTAATGTCGGCTTAAATCCTATCTTGCCCCGACCCCATGTATGAAATTACACTGGGTATGTTTTTGTAATACAAATTTACTGCATAAAAATATTATATATATAGACTTTCTGCTTGGGAGAAACTTCTCGTGGCCTATCCCTGTGCCCATCTTGCAAATGGCAATGCTGAAAATAAACCTATCATGTTTCAGCATTCCCATGGCCTGAACAAAATTTTAGAAAAAATATAAGTGTTTCAAGTGGTAGCAGTAGTTGTTATTCAAAATTTGAAAAAATTAAAGCAATTTTGGAAACGTAGTATTTTCTAATTGATTAGCCAAAGACAAACAATTATTCTCCAAAAGTACTTTTTTGAAAACCCATCTGACAGAAAATATTTTTCCAAATAAGCAAATTTTAGATGCATGGTTGAACAGGCTTTAAGTCTGTGTTTTTAGGAATGCTTACATTGCGAAGTCAGCTAAAGCTCATAGGCTCATATAGATGGTTAGAGCTACCCAAATTCTGATAAATCCATAACGTGATGAGCAAATGAGAAAGAACAAAATGCTGAGAAGAGCTACTGCAAGCTGAAGATTATATGTATTCTTGTTAATAAATGTTTACCTTGATTAGGATAAGTGAAGCTTGCGATTCTTAAAAGAACTACCTCCTCTGACCATACCCCTGCCTTTGATGAGGCACCTGAGTATTGTCTTGAAGTGCGGACCTTTTTGGGGTCCCCAAACTCCTTCTTTTGCATCAACTCCACCTCTTTGATGATGCTAACAACTGACTGGAATGAGGCTCCATCTCTAGCCACCCAAAATATCAACTATATGATAGGATAAATCAACTCTCTCACAAATCGGCGAATCTTCTCCTCCTCAGTCGGAAGTCTAGTTGTGGTATGATGAGCTAACTGATAGAATCTACCTCATACTCTGAAATAGTCATGGAGCCCTACCTCAAACTGCTGAAACTCAATTGGATCTCCTTGCAGTCACTCAAGGAATAAACCGATCATGAATACATTAGAAAATGTCTCCCAAATCATCTGAGGAGATCCAACTAGAAGGAATCCTGTATCCTCGACTACTCCTTAGCTGGCCCACAGAGCTGGAGAGTGACATATCTCACACTATGAATCTCTGCTAGTCCCATGGTATTTAACAACACTTTACAAGTGCTCAAGAACACATAAGCATCCTTAATCTTCCCACCATGAAGCTGAGGTGGGTCCATCTTCCGGAATCTCTTATATCTGCGTTGTTCATTATCAGCAAAGGCATAAATTAGTGAAATCTCATCAATCAGAGTTGCTAGTGGTTGCTCATCTTGAGCCTAGGCATCGAGGGCCTATTGTTGATCTTGAGGTTGCACCCTCACCCATGTCTGTGAAGTACCAGAAGTGGCAGTTGGGCTACCTGCCTGTACCAAAGTCTCCAACACACCCAAGACTCTCAAAGGTGTATCCTAGTGTAGAGGTGCTATAGTAGACTCATGTAGAACCTATTCCTATCTAAGCTCTATGGCTGGCTCGGGTAGATACCACTCTTGTAATTCCTCAGTGGAGAAGCTCCTTGGCATTAGCCTCTAGCTAGTCCTCGGGCATGACCCCTACTACTAGCTGGGGTCTCAACAGCAATATCAGGGGCGACCTCCCTTCAACTTGTAGTAGTAGTAGCTCTAGTCTTTTCCATCTATCAAAAGGACATACGAACACTCAGCATATATTCAAAACCCATGCATGAATTGATTAGAATGAAATGAAAAAGAGCTTCCTAACCTCCTTGATAGCCTCACATGGATAAGGAACGAACGTCTCCACTCTGATCTTCAAGACTCTACTAGACTAGGCTTGTACACATGTAAGACCTATGAACCTGGGGCTCTGATACCAAATTGTTACAACTTGAAATCCAAGTATGATGGTACTCACCCACCTACCAAGGTGAATTAGCCAAAAACACAAGCAACATAACAAAGATGGATAAAGCGGAAGATAACAGACTAAACATATAGATAAGTAGAAGAAAATAAGCTACAACATCCTAAGGACTAGTGTCATATATACAAGACTCTATGTTTGGAATACCCAATGAAATACAAGGCATAATGTCTAGTTCTTAAAAAGAATCAAAACATAAAGTGGAATCCTCAAGGCCTGTTGAAGACATAAATAACTATCACACAAGAAATTTGAAAGCTTGATTCAACAAGAAAGAAGCTCTAGCAAGATGGTCCGGGCTAACAACCTACAAGAATGTAGCAAGGGATGAGTACCAAACAATAGGGTACTCCGCAAATGGAACTAACCTAAGGTAAAGCAATGAAGAACACAAGTAATTCCTTAAATCTCAATCACAATCTGTCGAACTACAACCCTGCACTCAGAAAAGTCCCGGCAAAATACAATGAATAGATCATAGTAACATAAATATACTTATTGTATAGCATAGTATCTCAACACCACAAGTATATAAATAGATCCAACACTAAAATCAAGATCAGGGATATAATAAATACACAATCTCACAAATAATATACAACTATATCAATTTGATATGAAATGAGATGGAATAGATTCCATGAGATTTATACAATACAATGCAATATCAAATAATCGTGATGCATGTCTGCCTTATGATACACATCCATTGACCATATATATGCCTCACATCAGAACCCATAGGGGTCTCGTATAGACCATGTATCCATGAACACTGCTTGCAAAGACCTCGGCTAATGCTCACCCATCTGGGAAAGACCTCAGACCCATTCGAAAAAGACCTCGGACGACCGACATATTACATTGGCTCAACCTGTATAAACCTCAACCACTAATCCATTTGTTACCTTGCTCACAACTCAGCTATAACCATCACAAGTATGAATGGACAAATAATAATAGATGTAAGGTGCATGATCACAATTATATCATAATATCATCAATGATCTCATTGTCCCAATGCAATCAATATCTCAATATCATCAGTATCTCAATATAGTCAATGTCCTAATATCAAAAGTGTCTCATTATCAACAATATCTCAATATAATCATGTCATAATATAAGAACAATCTTGCTGTTAACACCAAATGAATCACAAGACTAAATAGATTACAAATTCATAATTAAATTACAACTCAGTATATAGCCATATGAACAACTATTCAATACGAAAAGTCATGATCAAGCCTAGAATGGTAGAATTCTACACCCCAAATACTAAATTCCATGCACATAGAAGAATACAAGATTCATTCATACTTTAAAAAAGGTCAGAAGTCTACTTGCCTCAAAGAAAGTCTCGAAATCAAGAAGGAATTGTTGATTTCCCCTCCTAAGATATTCGAAATTACCACAATCTATTCAAATATAGCACCACAATCACATAACGAATCTAATGACACTAAAATTAATGAATACATGGAGAAAGGATAAAATGGTCAAAAATCTCACACTAACAAATGTAGTTGAACACTGAAAATTTATGAATAAAAATGTTCTACTCCTAATAAGGAATCCAATGCTGAAATCAGTTTAAAAAAACAGAGCTAAGATGAAGAAGAGATCAATGATTTAAGTTTAGGAAATTCTGTTCCGAAAATCCCATATTTTCACTATTAAATCCCAAATTAGAAGTTAAAAACATAAATTAATAAATGGAAATAATTGGAATACATTAGAAAGTTTCCCAATCAATTTTCTTTAAAAATCTCGAAAATCCTCTCTTAGAAAAAATCTTGAAGTGTCAAAAATGGTAGAAAGGATTTATATCACGTACCTTAAGAAGGATACATTGTTCAGGCACCTGCAATACTCCACAAATGTGGAAGCTAGAGAGGCATAACCCTCCATAGATTTAATATTCACCCTGCAAACATGGAGGTTATGCCACTATGTCTTTGCGAACGCACCCTATGAGGCACAAACGTGGAGTACTGGTGTCGTATGCACCAGAAACAACAATGCACCAACTTAGCTCAAATAAAAACAAGAACTTGACTCTCAGGAATTCGTTTGGGACCCTGTGAAAACAAACCAAATATAGAAACCTACCTAAAATGATGATCCAGACTCAATGGAACCATTAGCATTGGAATCTGAAACCTTCGCAGCCTCGAACCCTAGAAGTATTATTTAAACTAGTTTCGGACCTAAAAACTCAAAATATTCATAGAACCTCTAAATATTCTAACAAGGGAAATATTAGCGTTAGTTTCACCACTTGGAACCATTGGAATCGACAAAAATTTGACACGAGCTCCCGAACCCTGAATGTTGATCAAAGTTAAACCTATGATCCAATATGAACTAAAAATGCAACTTTGGGCCTAAAATATATGTTTTAACTCCAAATTTGGTTCTGTAACTTCTCCTAAATCAGATTCAGCATTTTAGAATTGATGAAATTGACAAAATTGAATTTCGATGCTCAAAACTTAAAATGACCACATAAATCCAAATTTCAAACTTTAATCCTTTTAAAGTTCTTTCTTTTGCATAAATCCAACTTTTTACAATATTTTCACAATCTAAATTTTAGACCTATCAAAAAATGACCAAAGGCAACTTTCGAGAAGAGCAAAATGATAATTTGGTCAAAGTACCAGTAAATTTCAGACCTATCCAAAAATGACCAAAGGCAACTTTCGAGAAGGGAAAAATGGTAATTTGGTCAAAGTACCAGAAATGACCTTCGAGGGCATTACAAGTGTGGAAGAAGAAACTAATTCAGCTAGTCAGTCTTCTCAACTAAGTGAGATGGATACTTTGATGGAATTTATTGGTGGAAAGAAAGAAGGTAGAGTGAAAGGTCTATGCTCTCTCCATCGAACTGTAAAGGCATCTAAGATATCAATATCGACCTTATCAGAAGAAATTGATGTGATGATTGAGTCCTAAGTAAATTCTTCAAATGTTGATTTGTATGCTCAGTTGTAGAATGAGTAGTACAAAAATAAGAGGATGAGCAATGAATTGGACTTATTAAAATGTATGCATACAGTCTTCCAAAGAAGAACCATCTCAAGAAGACAACCAAGTTGATGAGGATGAAAGTGATGATGATTCTGACAACGAGAATGAAAATGATTCTGACCTCTGATGGTTCATAGTGTTATTGAGGATTCATGTTTGGAATTTTTTTTTTTTGGAACATTTAAGAATCATACATTGTTGATGTGGATGTTATGAATTATGTTTTTTAATTATTAGTTGTAATGGTTCACATTAGACTTGTGGTTGAATGATATTTTTTAGAATTGTTGGAGGTTTTGAATAGATTTTTGTCTAGTTGTGAAATGTATCTAGTCCTTTACATGTAAATTATTAGTTGGGGATTTTTATGGGGATCCACATGCTAAAGATTCATGAAAAGTTTCTTGAAATAGCTTGTTCTTACGAATTTACTTAAGATTTTGCATAGGAATTTCTCTTGTGAACTAGTTTTATAAATATTAGCATGAAATTTTCTTTTGGTAATTTTTACCTCCAATTTTTCTTAAGATTTGCTTGGGGATCTTCATTGGAAATAATTTGCTAATTTTTTCCATGAAAATCCACAAGAAATTTGATTTCATATGAAAATTTTACCAATTAATTCTTACAAAATTTTGGTAGTTACTCGCTAATAAGTTTGCAAATGACATATATGCAGATTTATTTTCGCAACTAAATTACCTAGGAATTTTCTAAATCCGCTGGTAATAGTTTACCTATGAAAGTTTTCCATAGAATTTGAATTATCAAGAAATCCCGTAGGCAATCAAATTGCTTGAGATTTCATTGTTTTATTCCTATGAAAAACCCCAGGTAATCAACACTGTTCTCGTAGTGTTAAAGACAAAGGGTGAAAGAGGAGAGGCAATAGAAGCCATGAGAAAGAAAATCGAACAAGTTAAACAGGTGGGGGATTTGTATTGTGTGTTTTTGTTTTTTCTCAAAACTGCCTTCAAAGATCAATTATGCTTTGACACAAATTAAAGGAGAGAAAAAAAGAAAATAAACATGAAAAAAGAGAGATAATTAGAAGAAAGTAGAGCTAATTGATCATTCTCACAACAAAAGTTTACACCATGTAAAGATACATTAAGTAGCCTGTCAAAACCCTTATATCTGAAAGTTGTCTTCTTATATTTACATCTTGGATAAAGCTCCATTACACATTACAAGTACCTTTTGAATTCTAGGAATTTACAGTAAAATAATCAAAAAGTTACAACAAATATCAAGACAAAAGTATTAAGTTGACAGTACTTAGAATCAAAAACAAAATAAACACCCTTCACTTGTGGGAAACTATAGATGTGTTTGCTCCACTTTTGTATCTATGGGAGGCTTCATATTCCATTTGTCTTGTAAGAATTTGCAAAGACCACAAATTTTTTGATGTTTTTTCTTCATAATTGTGCTCTAAAAATATTCCCTAATTTCGCCATAACAAAGTAGAAAGGATAAATAAATTTCAACCAAAATTTGCTCTTTCTTGTCCACTCTTGCATTTTAAGCCCAAATTCTCTGTTTTGCTGGATGGAGTTATGGACACTAAAGCAAAAATGTGCTATTATTATATTGGGCTCCTTCCCAACACAAAATGCATGAAAGTTGAGTTGAATTCAGAGGACTCATTTGAGGGTTCATTCATAGAAAAAAATGAAAATAAAGATTAGTAAAGAAAGAGATTGTTAGACCCCGTATATCCTTAATTGGATTGATTAGAAAAAGTTTGGGGACCAAAGTGGAATTGTTGAATGTTGGGTTCTTGAAAGGAGTTTGTAGTACCACTTTAATTTGTGTTGCTTTCCAATTGGTCCATGTGTGTAAGTGGACCAAGATTTTTTTGCTTATATATATATATATATGTTGTCCCTATCTTGAATTCATTTCAAGACTTAACAAATACTTAGAATTAAAACAAGAGCAAGGGAAGAGCTTTTAGAGAGAGAAGCTCTAGGGTTGTGCAGGGGAAACATTGCAATTACTTTTTCTTCCTTCCAAAATACTTTTGATGGTATAAATCTTCTATTTTGGGTCTCCTTAGAAGCTTGAAGAAGTTGTTAGAGCAAGAAAACATTCCTCTCCTCAAGATTGGAACCCTAGCTCAATTGAGGGGTTGAAGTGATAAGGTAAGAACTTATCTTGTTTTATGTGTTATAAAGGTTGTATGTATGTTGTAGTATGTTGTAATGAAGGAAAATCATGAAAGTTTAATGTTGGAAGTGAATTGGGTATGTTGAGGGGTGAGGCTGTGTGGTGTGGGTATGTGTTGTGTAGTGTGTATTGTGTTAGAATTTATGAATTGACGTTTAGTTAAGTGTAATATGATCATTATAGGGTGAATCAAGAATTTGGAAGCCATTTACATGTTTATGATGAGATTGGGACCGAATTTTGTACATGTATGTATATATAGTGTTATGATGTGTTGGAACTATTAATTGGTACTTAATTAGCATGATATGGCCATTGTAGTGTGAAGGAAGGGATGAAAACCATCTAAATGTATATGTGGGTATGCTGTTCAGTTTTTGTAAGTGTGATTAAATGATGATACTTAGTGTTATTGTAGCTATAATGGCATTGGAATTGATTCTTGATGTTGTTGGGTTGTTGTTGTTGTTGTTGATTTGAGCCAAGTTGGATTCTCGGGGTAGCTTATTAAGGGGGGATGCTACCTAAATTTTTATTGAATTAAGAGCAAATCTGGAATTTAGCCCCCAAAAAGCCTTTAGCTAATTGTTTGGCGTTGTTATGAATTGTTTGTAGACGTTGGGCATCACAAGGCATAAGTTGGAGTTGGTTTGCACTTGGATTGTTTGGAAAGTGTTTGAGGTATGTAAAGTAACCTTTCCTTTGGCATGATTTAGTTAAACGTAAGATATGATATGAATCTCGAAAGAACACTATTCCTGCAACCCGGGCTTATGTGTGTGTCACGTCCCAACCTATGGGCCGTGGCTGACACCCGTTTGGGACGTCCAGAACACATAACCAAATCAGATACCAATATGAGTTACTATTTATTTTACAAAATTTCGACAGAGTTTTCTCTGTAATACTAACTAGCCACCTATACAGAATGTCCAGACAGGTGGCTAAGTCCTAAATACATAACAGATATACAGAATACACAAACTTTCTGACAGGACCCAACTCACAGACTATCCACAGGCCTCTAATACAGACAAACCGAATCATAAGACGGGCCAAGGGCCCCAACATAATCAGAATGAGATCTATGCAACCATATGTACCAAAAGTAGCTCTGAAGTATAAAAGCTCTTCAACTACAGCTGAGGCCTAAGCTGAAATCCTGCTAACCTATATGACTGAACCTGCGGGCATGAAACGCAGCCCCCGAAGAAAGGGGGTCAGTACGAAG
>DF369360.1:4738-19355 GCA_000787875.1 Solanum virginianum
TACCAACTCCGACACAACTATTAACCATGTCTCCACTCTTTCACATGTTCACATGCTCCTATACATAGTCACCTTTAAATCTGCATACATACGTGGATACCAAGTTACATGGGTTCTTATTTCTAAATAAAGTTCACGAGTTATTTCATCTCATATGTATTTTATTATTTGTGTAACATACTCTTTTCATTATCATACTGTCTTGTATGATTATTTACATATCACATGCTACATCTACAATTCTACAGCTCCAATAATGTTATCACCAAAAGAATTATCTCAAAGGTAATTGAAAGGTAAAGTATATTGCTTATTGATGGGTGGTAACCTGAGGGGTGGAAGAATCACCTAGCCAGGGTCAATCCTATCATAGGGGTAGCCCAAGGGGTAAAAGGAAAAGCTTAGCCAGGGCAGATCCCGATATAGATTTACTACTGATCAGCTGGTCATTTGTGTTACATATTGTGCATAGATTATACAGTAAAGGTAACGTAATAAAATGAACATAAAGTACATGATCCCCTAGTATAACTAAAGGTGGTCTCTTATCCTATACCAGTGCATAGTTTCATTTGAGTTGTTACTTCATATACAATAGTTTCTGCCTTACATATTTAGTACATTATCTCATACTGACATCCCTTATGAGGGACCTGCATTTCATGCTGTAGGTATACGTGCTAGTAGCTCTCCCTAGTAGGAGTACAGGATATCCAACTACTGTTACCAAGCTCCAGGTTGCTTCAGAGCTTTGTGCTTCTAGAGCTTATATTTTCGTATTGTATAGTTAGTCGAGGTGATTCCTGTCCCGACCCTTCTTAGATACCTTTCCTTATCTAAAGGCTTTGTAGACTACGCAAATTAAAGTGTGGTCATATCTTGTACTTTAGACAACGTGGCCCTAACGACCTTGTCATATGCATTTCTTTTTGGCTTGTTATTACTGTTTACTTTCTTAAAAGCATTTTGACTGAAGAAATCCCTTATAATATGTATAGAAAATACATGGATACAAGTTGGTTCTCCCGAGCCTTATCGGTAATGTGTGCCAGTTTGCCTTGATGGGAATTTGGGCGTGATAATATACTTTGGTATAAACCTCCCTCCTGATACTCAACCCATTTCTATTCCCCTTTATCGTATGGCCCTAGCAGAGTTGAAGGTGAAATTGAGGGATTTGTTGGAAAAGGGCTTTATAAGGAGTGGTAAGTCACCTAGGGTGCACTTGTGTCATTTTAGCAGAGTTGAAGGTGAAATTGAGGGATTTGTTGGAAAAGGGCTTTATAAGGAGTGGTAAGTCACCTAGGGTGCACTAGTGTCATTTGTGAAGAAAAAAAATGGTTCTCTTAGAATGTGCATTAATTACCGACAACTTAATAGTGTCACCAATAAGAACAAGTACCCTTTACCAAGGATTGATGACCTTTTTGATCAACTTCAAGGGGCTATTCACTTCTTTAAGATTGATCTTCGGTCCAGGTATCACCAAGTTAAAGTAAGGGAGTGTGACATTCCCAAGTTGGCTTTCTGGACTAGGTATGGGCACTTTAAGTTTGTGGTTATGTCCTTTAGGTTGATTAATGCACCGACTATATTTATGGATCATATGAATATGGTCTTTAAACCCTATGTTGACTTGTTTATGGTGATTTTTATTGATGATATCTTGATTTATTTCCATAGTGAGGAGGAGAATGTGAATCACTTGAGGGTGGTGTTGTAAAACTTGAGGGATGAGAGGTTGTATGCTAAATATGAAAAATGTGAATTTTGGTTGAAAGAGGTTGCTTTTCTGGGGCATGTGGTATTAAGTGATGGTATTATGATGAGAGGTTGTATGCTAAATATGAAAAATGTGAATTTTGGTTGAAAGAGGTTGCTTTTCTGGGGCATGTGGTATTAAGTGATGGCATTAAAGTGGATCCTAAAAAGATGGAGATGATTAGAAATTAGCCTAGACCTTTGACTACATCAGATATTAGGAGTTTCATAGGTTTGGCAGGTTATTACCAGAGGTTTGTAAATAGGTTCTCTTCTATTGATTCCTCTATGACTAAGTTAACACAAAAGAAGGCAAAATTTATGTGGACCGATGAATATGAGAGGAGCTTCCAAACTTTGAAAGATAAACTTGACTTCGCTCCTATCTTGTCTCTACCATAAGGGTTGGAAGGATTTATTGTATATTGTGATGCCTCAAGAATTGGTTTGGGGTGTGTTTTGATGCAAAATGGTAAGGTGATGGCATATGCCTCTAGACAACTTAAGGTGTATGAGAAATTATCCCACCCATGATCTTAGAATTGGCGACAGTGGTATTTGCTATGAAAATTTGGCGTCACTACTTGTATGGGGTTTATGTTGATATGTTCACCGACCTCAAAAGTCTCTAGTATGTGTTCACCCTAGAAGATCTTAACTTAAGAGAAAGAAGATAGTTAGAGCTCCTTAAAGATTATGATATGAGTGTGCATTATCACCCTGGCATAGCTAATGTTTTGGCCAATGCTCTAAGTAGGGTGTCTATGGGTAGTCTAGCTTATGTTGATGATGGAGGCAAAGAGGTGGCTAGAGAAGTTCATCGGTTGGCTTAGGGGTTAGGTTGGATGAAATTGACAATGGTAGTGTGGTGGTGGTTGATGGTTCTAAGTCTTCCTTAATTGAGAAGGTAAGGGGAAAACAAGATCTTGACCCTGCCTTGCTAGAGTTGAAGGCCTTCGTGAGAGATGGTAAAGTGGAGGTTTTCTCCCAAGGGAGAGATGGTGCCCTTAGTTACCAAGGTAGATTGTGTGTGCCAAATGTGGATGGGTTGAGAGAATTGATTTTGAAGGAGGCTTGTAATTCATCCTATTCCATTCACCCTGGTTCTACAATGATGTATCAAGACTTGAGAGAGGTGTATTGGTGGGGGCTATTAAAGGGGACATTGCCAAGTACATATCCAGATGTCACAATTGCCAACAAGTGAAAGCCGAACATCAAAGGCCAGGTGGCTTAGCCCAAGTATAGAGATTCCTACTTAGAAGTGGGAGGAGATCAACATGGATTTTGTGGTTGGGTTGCCTAGGACTAGGAAACATTGTGACTCTATTTGGGTTGTTGTAGATAGAATGACAAAGTTGGCTCACTTTTTATCGGTCAAAACCACTTATGGTGCCGAAGATTATGCCAAGTTGTATACATATGATTTGGTTAGATTGCATGGGGTGCCCTTGTCTATCATTTTGGATTGTGGTGCTCAATTCACTTCTCTGTTTTAGAGGTCCTTTCAAAGCGGTCTTGGTACCAAAGTTAAGCTTAACACAACTTTTCATCCTCAAATAGATGGTCAAGCCGAGAGGACTATCCAAACTCTTGAGGATATGCATATTGCTTGTGTTTTGGAGTTTAAGGGTAGTTGGGATGAACATCTTCCACTTATTGAATTTGCTTACAATAATAGCTACCATTCAATCATTGGTATTGTTCCCTTTAAGGCTCTTTATAATAGGCGTTGTAGATCCCCAATTGGGTGGTTTGAAGTGGGGAAAATGGCTTTGGTAGGTCCAAATTTGGTCATAGAAGCCTTGGAGAAGGTGAGGTTGATAATGGAGAGATTTAAAATAGCCCAAAGTAGGACAAAAGTCCTACTTTGATGTAAGGAGAAAAGATCTTGAGTTTAAGGTTGGTGATTAGGTTTATTTGAAAGTCTCACCTATGAAGGGTGTGGTTCGATTCGGCAAGAAAGGGAAATTAAGCCCAAGGTTTGTGGGTCCTTATAGAGTTTTGAGGAGAGTGGGTAAGGTTGCATATGAGTTGGAGTTGCCTATGGAGATGAATATGGTTCATCTAGTCTTCCATGTGTCCATATTGAGAAAGTGTGTGGGTGACCCAAGTGCTATAGTGCCCTTGGATGTTGTGGGTATTGTACAAGATAATTTGACTTATGAAGAGGTCCCGACGGAGATTTATGATAGACAAGTGAAGAGGTTGAGAAATAAATATGTTGCTTTCATCAAGGTCCTTTGAGGAACCAACAAGTTGAAAGTGCCACATGGAAAGCCAAGGTAGACATGAGAAAGTGATATCCATATCTCTTCCACTCTACTCAAGCTGAAGGTACTAATTTAAGTCCCCTATATTATTTCAAGTCTTAAGTTTCAGCCCATATGTTATTTTGCATGCATTCATGTTCATGGTAACAAGTTTATGTCGATTTTTGACATTCATGTTGAGATTTTTGAAAATGATGTTTAAATGCATTTGTTGCATTTGTCGGGCTGAACTTTTCATGCTTACTTCTCTTATGCATGTTTCTTTGACATTCGGGGATGAACTTTTCGAAGGGGAAGATATTAAAATGCCTTAAAGTGTGCTTCGAAAATGCCTATAATCATAATTTCCATATATCTCAAAATTCGTGTGTGACATTGAAAATCCAACTTCATATTCTTGATCGAGGGGCAAAATTGAGTAGGGAATAGGTATAACCCAAATTTTAGAGGACCCATAGTGAAAAATGATTTTTGCTAATTTTTCGAAGACTAGTAGCTGTACGCGTTTGGTTTGTGACGCGGACCCATCATGGACCAGTGTTGGTTTTTCCTTAATTTTCTATGGCTTTGGGGATATGGCCCCATATCTATTTACACATGAAATCTCCCATACTTAGCCATTTTTCAGCTCTATATGACTCAAGACCCTCTCAAAAACCTCTCCAAGACTTAACCAAATATCTCACTGAAATTTCAGGATTTCAAGCTTAACTTTGGAACTCAAGGATTCTCTTTAAGCTCTAAGTTCTCCTTGGTGGGTTGATTTACATTGAGTGCTCTCATATTATTTCACTCTTGAATGACATGACTTTGAACGAGCATTATGCACCTACCAAGTGTTTGATAAAATGTCTTAACAAGGATTCTCAAGTTATTGATGATCTATTACATGGGCTATAAGTCAAGTGAATTTATGATGAGTAAGGGATTGGATGAATGCATTGAATTCATGAAAAATACCTATGGTGTTGTAAGTAGACCACACTTTATGTTGAACACTTCTTACTCTGAAGGTGAGCCCGGAAAGTGTCTTGGCCCCTGCTCCATTCCATGTTAGAGGTGTTGTTGGATAATTGATGTACTTATGCTATGAGATTGACTCTTTTCTACTTTTATAAATATCTAGACTTCCCGTAGTCTCGCTACTCTTATTTATATCTCTTGTGTTGTTTATTTTGATTTCACGACCAAGGATATGCGCATGATATGCTAAGAGGCTTGTTTGGGGTCCCTTTGGGTTCCCATTCGTTGTGTCACGTCTAGGCCCTAGGCTTGGGTCGTGACAATTTCTCTGAAAAACCTCATCAAAAATCATCACCTAAAGCTTGAAAAGTTGAAGATTGAGTGAAAATGGGGATTTTACATCTTTAACAATGACACAGCAAAAATGTACTCCGCGAAGTCAGACCATTGTCCGTGATTGTGGAGAAGAAACTTCCATATACCTCCATGAAGAGGGTGAACAAAATGGGGTTTCACCAGATACCCCCACACCAGCTAATGTCAAAACTCAAAATAGACCCTGAGAATTCATCCGGACTCAGAATTTCACAAACTTTATATGTATCCATACTAAAAACATCGATCTGGGCTCAACAAAATAATCATAATTCAATTTTGAGGGCTCCACTGTATCTCCCCAAGTCTAGATCCCAGACATGACACGATGAATGGGAACCCGAAGGGACCCCAAGTAAGCCTCTTAGCATATCAATCAAACATCCTCTGTTGCAGAAGCAAAACAAATAACAACAAGATATATAACAAAAGGGAAGCGGGGCTAAAGGAAGTCTTTGATAATTACAAAAGTATAAAAGAGTCAAGCTCATAACATAAATATATCATAGTATTCAATGACACCTCTAACTTGGAATGGAGCGGGGGTGAAGACACTTTTTGGGCTCACCCTCATCGTAACAAGTGTTCAACATAATGAAGTCTCAAAATAGTAAGAGTAATGTAAATAGTATCCTTGGACTTGAGGAATCACCAATGCTTATCTCCGAAGTACTGAACTAGCAATGTGGAGGATGATCAAAAGGAGCTCTGGTACCTAAATTGTAATATCATTTAGACATAGAGTATGTGATTGTACGTTTGAATGTACTAAGTATGCGGGATGCAATGCAACAGGACATAGCCAATGTAGTCAAAATGAATAATCATAATCAATTGATATATAATCTCAATATGACATGTATGATCAATGCTCATAATAAAATATGCTTGTAAATCATTCATCTTGCACAATATATATATCATACATACGTGGGAAGTGACCTCAACCGAAATAGACCAAGCAGCTACAACTTAGACTCCAAGGCCTGACACCCCCTCGGTTCAGGTGGCTGGGCAGGACACCCCTCGTCGAAGTGTGGTCTACTTGCCAAGGCAAACAAAACATGATAACATGAACTAGATGAATCCACTAGTATAGCAAGGGTAATAATCACAATCCTATGGTGGCACATAGTTTAGATACTAAAGACTCTATATAATGACCCCTTGAGTCAAGCCCCCATCTTAAGCTCAATCGGTGCTCAGTCAAATCCCACAGAATACTTGAAATAATCATACTTTAATTATAACATGAATAGCTTGTAAGATCCTAACTTGAGTAGCTCATAAACATGCTTGACCTCTACTAGTGAGCCTAACTTGAACATGAGAGTAGATCATAAGCATACATGAACCCTTGCTTTAACACGAATGGCTCATAAGATGTAAAAATCTTGAAATAGGGCTTAACTTTATACTTGTATGATCATAGATACTTTTGATGAATTCAATATATGCTTGGAAGTCCGTATCATGATGAAGTCACTTGACTTATAAATAATGTAATAGATCATCAATAACTTTAGAATTCTTTTCATGTCATTTTATCAAACACATGGTGAGTTCATGATACTTGTTCAAAATCATGCAATTCGAGTGTGAAATAAGGTGAGTAAACTCAATGCAAATCCACCCACCATCATGTAGTAAACCCCTCATGTAGGGTACCTTGAAATCGATCACAATAGCTTATAATAGTTCATAGTTTCATAGCTCAAAATATGCATAGTCTCAATAGACAAAATTAATTCATGGAATAAGCTTGAAATAGATATTCATGCATAATCAATCCATACCTCATTAAACCCCAACATAATTGAAATGATCCTAAAAAGTGCCTGAAAATGTGCCTCGAAAGTACCCGAAATTGTAAGTCATTCATAATCAATCAATACTTCACAAAACCCCAACATAATTTATATTCATAATCCATGATAAGAGATACCCATAGGTACTACAACTTAAAATCATACAATTTTCATAAAAAGAAGAGATTGGGCTCTGTTACGACCCAAACCTTGGCCCTAGACGTGACACGGTGAATAGAAATCTGAAGGGATCCAAAAAAGCCTCTTAGCATATCAATTACACATCCATGGTCACGGAAGCAAAGTAAACAAAAATAATCATATAACCAAGAAAAAAAAAGGACTAAGGGAAGTCTTGATATTTATAAAGCATAAGGAGTCAAAGCTCGAAGCATAGATACGTCAATTGTTCCAACAACACCTTTAAACATAGATTGGAGTGGGCACCAAGAAACTTTCTGTGCTCACCCTCATAATGTCAAATATTCAACTCAAGAATTGTTAAATAGAAAGAAAGTAGATAGTATCCCCAAACTTGAGGACTTACCAAGTTTGTCTTTGAAGAATCTCACTATCCTCGTGGAGGATGATAAAGAAGGGCTCTGTTCCCTACATGGCGATATCATATAGGCAAAAGTATGCGTTAGTACATTTGAATGTACTAAGTATGTCAAATGCAATGCAACAAGACATAAGCCTAAATAGTCAAAATTTATACTATTAGGCAATTGATAAGCATAATCTCAATATGGCATGCATGATCAATGTTTGAAGTAAAACATGCTTGTACAAGACATAAGCCAATATAGTCAAAATATATAGTAATAGGCAATAGATAAGCATAATGTCAATATGACATGCATGAACAATGCTTGAAGTAAAACATTCATGTAAATCGTTTAACTTGCATAGACCTTAACACATATGTGGGAAGAGACCTCAACCGACATAGAATAAGACCAAGCGAGCTATGACTTGGAATCCCGATGATTACCCCTCATCGGTAAAGAGGTAGTCTACTTAAATAGGTAAACCATACTTCATCTTACGAGAGCCCATCTTATTTCAGAGAAGTAACCTTCCTTACAGGAGCCCATCCCTTTTCAGAAAGGATTTCATAAGAAACATCACCTTATAGGTGCTTGTCCCATTTTGGGAAGAATTTCAAAAGAAAGTGTACCAAAATGGATCCATTGGTATAACAAGGGTATAACATAATCCTATGTTGGCACATAGTTCAAGGAAAGAGAGCATACCCTCCATCCATCGATGCTAAGTCTACTCCGTCGGAATATTTAAAATAATCAACTTTAATAACTTGCAATAAATATGGAATCATGACATGAGTAGCTCTAACATACTTGACCTCTAATGGTGAGCCTAACTTGAAATGTGAGAATACATCATCATTAAACATTACCCTTGCATTAACATCAAAGGCTCACAAGAGGTACTCAACCGAAATAGACCAAGCAGCTACAACTTAGACTCCAAGGCCTGACACCCCCTCGGTTCAGGTGGCTGGGCAGGACACCCCTCGTCGAAGTGTGGTCTACTTATGGAAATAGGGGTTAACTTCATAATTGCATAATCATAGATAATTTCATGATTTCATAACATACTTGATAGCCCATATTAATCATGAAATCACTTGACTTATAAAACATGTAAATAACTTGAGAATCCTTGACTTGATATTTTATCAAATGTAAATAACTTGAGAATCCTTCACTTGACATTTTATCAAATACTTAGTGGGTATGTAATGCTTGTTCAAAATCATGCAATTCAATAGTGAAATCATATGAGAAAACACAATATAAATCAACCCACCAACGTATTGCAAAACCCTCATGTGAAATATCTTGAAATCTATCATCAAATCGTATAATAGATTATAGTTTCATAGCTGAAAATATACATAGTCTCAATAGACAAAACCAACTCATCGTATAAGCTTGAGATAGATAGACATGTATATTTAATCAACATTTCATAAAACGTTTTTACGCATAGGTGGGCATGGGGCCAAGACCCCAATGCCTTTGGGATGAATCACAAAATTTAGGAAGTCACAACATTGCTCTATGACAGGTCCGTGTCGTGGACCCGGACTTGTCGCGGAGCCATCGCGGATATCCATTGGAAGTGAAAATTTTTGAAAATCATTTTTTGCTATGGTTGCGCTAAAATCGGGGTTATACCCATCTTCCACTCAATTTTACCCCCTGATCACAAATAAGAAGTGGGATTTTTGATATCACGCATGTATTTTAAGGTAATGAATATTACAATTATGGGCATTTTTGAGGCACATTTTCGGGGCATTTCAATATCTCCCCCTTGGGAGCATTCATCACTGAATATCAAAGAAATGTACATAAGAGAAGTAATCATGAAGAATTCAGCCCAACATATGAATGCAACAAATGCATTTAAACATCATTTCAAAAATTTCAACATGAATGTCAAAATCACCATAAACTTGTCAAATTAAACACGAATGCATACAAAATGACATAAGGGCTGAAACTTAAGATTTGAAATCATATAGTGGACTTGAATTAGTACCTTTGACTTGAGTAGAATAGAATAGATATGTATAATGGTTTTGCATGTCCGCCTCGGTTTCCCATGTGGCACTTTCAACTTGTTGGTTTCTCCAAAGAACCTTGACGGAAACTACATCTGTGTTTCTTAACCTCTTCACTTGCCTATCTAAAATTTCTACCAGAACTTCCTCATAAGTTAAATTATCTGCTACCATACCCACAACATCCAAAGGCACTATAGCACTATGGTCTCCCACACAATTTCTCAATATAGACACATGGAAAATCGGATGAATCATACTCATATCACTGGGTAACTCCAACTCATAGGCCACCTTACCAATCCTCCTCAACACCCTATAGGGACCTATAAACCTTGGGCTTAATTTACCCTTCTTACCAAGTTAGACTACACCTTTCATGGGTGAGACTTTCAAATAGACCCAATCACCAACCTTAAATTCAAGATCCCTTCTCCTCACATCGAAATAGGACTTTTGTCTATGTTGGGTCATTTTCAATCTCTCCCTTATCAAAATCACTTTCTCCAAGGCTTCCATGACTAAATCCAGACATAGTCAAGTCATATCCCCCACTTTAAACCACCCAACCGGTGATCTACAACGCCTATAATAAAGAGCTTTAAAAGGAGCTATATCAATGCTTGAGTGGTATCTATTGTTGTAAGAAAACTCAATGAGTGGAAGATGTTCATCCCAACTACCCTTAAACTCCAAAACACAAGCTCTAAGCATATCCTCAAGAGTTTGGATAGTTCTCTTCACTTGGCCATCCATTTGAGGGTGAAAGGCCGTGCTAAGCTTAACCTTCCAAGACCTCTTTGGAAAGACCTCCAAAAGTGAGAAGTGAATTGAGCACCACGATCTAAAATGATAGACAAAGGCACCCCATACAATCTAGCCAACTCATGTATATGCAACTTAGCATAATCTTCGGCACCATAAGTAGTTTTGACCGGTAAGAAATGAGTTGACTTTTTCTTTCTATCAACCACAACCCAAATAGAATCAAAATGCTTTCTAGTCTTAGGCTACCCAACCACAAAATACATGTTAATTTCCTCCCACTTTCAAGTAGGAATCTCTATATCATGGGCTAGGCTACCCGACCTTTGATGTTTGACCTTTACTTGTTGGTAAATGTGACATCTGGATATGAACTTGACAATGTCTCTCTTCATATAACCCCACTAATACACCTCTCTCAAATCTCTAAACATCTTTGTAGAACCGGGGTGAATAGAATAGGAAGAATTATGAGCCTCATCTAAAATCTTCTTTCTTAAGTTGTCAACACTAGGTACACACAATCTACCTTGGTACCTAAGGGCACCATCTCCCCTTGGGATAAAACCTTCACCTTACCATCTCTCACCAATGCCTTCACTAGGCATACACAATCTACCTTGGTAATTAAGGGCACTATCTCCCCCTTGGGAGAAAACCTCCACTCTATTATATCTCACCAAAGCCTTCAACTCTAGTAAGGAGGGGTAAAGATCTTGTTTTGCCTTTACCTCTTCAATCAAGGAAGATTTAGAACCATTAATAACTACTACACCACCATTATTAACCTCTTCCAACCTAACCCCCAATCTAGCCAACCGGTGGACCTCTTTAGCCACTTTTTTGCCACCATCATCAATATGAGCTAAGCTACCCATAGACACCCTACTTAGAGCATCAGCCACAGCATTAGCTTTGCCGGGTTGATAATGCACACTTATATTATAATCTTTAAGGAGCTCTAACCACCTTGTTTGTCTCAAGTTAAGATCTTCGGTAAACACATCAACATGAACCCCATACTAGTAATGAAGCTAATTTTTCAAAGCAAATACCTCGGCCGCTAATTCAAGATCATGGGTGGGATAATTCTTCTCATGCCCCTTAAGTTATCTAGAGGCATATGTTATCATCTTACCACTTTGCATCAAAACACACCCCAAACCAATTCTTGAGGCATCACAATATACAACAAACCCTTCCAACCCTTCCTGTAGAGCCAAGATAGGAGCGGAAACAAGCTTATCCTTCAAGGTTTGGAAACTCTTCTCACATTCATCGGTCCACACAAATTTTTTTTCTTTTGGGTCAACTTAGTCATAGGAGAAGCAATAGAAGAGATGCCATTCGCAAACCTCCGATAATAACCTGCCAAACCCATGAAACTTCTAATGTCCAATGGAGTCAAAGGTCTAGGCCCATTTCTAATCACCTCCATTTTCTTAGGATCCACCTTAATGCCATCCCCCGATATCACATGCCCTAGAAAAGAAAATTCTTTTAACCAAAACTCATATTTCTCATATTTAGTATACAACTTCTCCTCCCTCAAGATTTGCAACACCACCCTCTAGTGATCCACATGTTCTTCCTCACTATGGGAATAAATCAAGATATCATCAATAAAAATCACCACAAACACGTCAAGATAGGGTTTAAATACCCTATTCATAAGATCCATGAATATAGCCAGTGCATTAGTCAACCCAAAGGACATATCCACAAACTCAAAGTGCCCATACCTAGTTTGGAAAGCCATCTTGGGAGTGTCACACTCCCTTACTTTCACTTGGTGATACCCGAACTGAAGATCAATCTTAGAGAAGTGACTAGCCCCTTGAAGTTGATAAAAAAAGGTCATCAATCTTTGGCAGACGGTACTTATTCTTGATGGTGACTCTATTAAGTTGCTAGTAACCAATGCACATTTTAAGAGAATTGTCCTTCTTTACAAATAACACCGGTGCACCCCAAAGGGACTTACTAGGCTTTATGAAACCCTTTTCCAATGAATCCCTCAATTGCTCCTTCAACTCCATCGGGGCCATATGGTAAGGGGGAATAGAAATGGGTTGAGTGTTGGGAAGAAGGTCTAGACAAAACTCTATTTCTCTTTCGAGAGAAACACCGGGAAGCTCATCAAGAAAGACATCAAGAAACTAATTAACCACCCGAACCGACTTTATAGGAAGGACTTTGGACTTAACATCCCTAACCCTCACAAGATGATAAAGACACCCCTTAGTAATCAATTTTTGGGCTTTAATGCAAGAAATGAATCTACCCTTGACCACCACATCACAACTTTCTCACTCAAGGATGAGTTCATTAGGGTATTAGAATTTGACCCTATGAGTTCTGCAATCAATAGAAGCATAATATGCATGCAACCAATCCATCCCAAGAATGACATTGAAATCCACTATATCTAACTCTAGAAAATCACAAGGCAAGATGTTGTACAATATGAATACGAGACAATTTCTATAGACTCTTTTAGCAATAATAGACTCATCAATAGGGGTAGGCACTTCATAGGGTTTACACAATATTTTGGGGCTCACATGAAGCTTTTTGGTGATAAAAAGAGTAATGAAAGAAAGAGTGAAACCCGGGTCAATCAAAGAATACACATCAAAATAAAAAACCTTTAACATATCGATGACAACATCAGGTACCTCATTCACCCCTTGTCTCCCTTGAAATGCATAGAATATATTTTGCCTTGGTAACTGCCTTGTTGGTATCCTCTTCCCCTTTGACCCGCATTTGCACCTTGGCCTTGTGGACGACCATTTCTACCCTTGGGTTGAGCATGAGGAGAATCAATGACCTTGTGGCCAACTTTACCACAACCAAAGCAAGCGTTTGAATTTCTCAAACAAGGACCACTATGATTCTTTTCACACATTGAAACTAGCAATGCGACCTGTCAGTCCTCCAGGGTCAACAACATTCCTTTAGAAATAAAAAAAACAAATCTATTCGGACATCTAGGCTTTACCACCCCTCTATTACCACCTTGGAACCTTTGATTAGGCACCTTATCATTGCCAAACCTCTTATTGGAAGCACCGGATGACCCTTGGCCTTGGAACATGTGGCTTTGAGAAAATCGACCACCTTTAGAACCTTGGAATCCACCTTCAAAACGGGCCCTCTTGGTCTCACCAACCTTTTTGCTTTCTAAGTTTACCCCTTCTAATTGTTTGATATATGTCATGAGGTAGGACAAATCCATATGACCTACAAGCATGGTGGTTCGACACTCCTCATTCACTAAGTCAGATACACCTGACATAAATTTATTCATCCTTGACCTTGGCTCGGCAACCAATTGAGGAGCATACTTAGAGAGTTGGTTGAACTTGAGGGCATACTCCCTCACACTAATAGACCCTTGCTTTAGATTCATAAATTCCATCATATTTGCCTCCCTAAACTCAATTGGGAAAACCCATTGAGAAATGCCACTTTGAACTTTTCCCAAGGGATAACATCACCATTCCCCTACTCCATCTTACATTGCGTGAATCATATTTGAGCCACCCTTTTGAGTTGGTAGGCTGCTAACTCTGCTTTCTCCTCCAAGTTAACCCCCATAATGGACAACACCTTATATACCTCATCAATGAATTCTTGTAGATCCTTATAGACCTTGGACCCATGGAACTCCGGTGGGTTCATCTTAGTAAAATCCCTCACCCTTGAGGCCGAAGTAGGATTAGGCCTCTTGGCTGATTTGATTAGTTATGGCATGGCCCAACATGGCAATAGTATCTCGAAAGTCTTCATAGGCTATTCCCCCATGTTGAGGAGCTTGAGGAGCGGGAGGGGCCGGTTGCTCCTCGAGAGTATAGGCTATTCTTTCTCTTGGAATAGGCATGATCTAGAATAGCAAAAAAAACATTCGTTAGGGAAAAACCTTACCTTAACTTCTATAGCACAACATGGATTATGAAGAAGGGAGACATTTCCTAAAATGTAACACCCCACACATATATTCTAAGTATTTATACTATACACATGAAGCATGATATGGACTTTCAAATTAGTGCCAATTTTAAAAGTGGTTGTGT
>DF369359.1:0-13190 GCA_000787875.1 Solanum virginianum
TACATCCATGAGTTAGTGAGGTTACATGGGGTTCCTTTATCCATTATATCAGATCATCATGCACAATTTACTTCACATTTTTGGAGATCTTTTCAAAGGGGTCTTGGAACAAAAGTTCAATTTAGTACGACCTTTCATGCTCAAACGGATGGCAAAGCCGAAAGTACAATTCAAACACTTGAAGATATGCTTAGGGCTTGTGACTTGGATCTTAAAAGTAGTTGGGATGACCATCTTCCATTGATTGAGTTTGCCTATAACAATACCTATCACTCTAGCATCGGTATGGCTCTTTTTGAGGCTCTTTATGGGCGATGCTATAGATCACTAATGGGTTGGTTTGAGGTTGGAGAAGTGGCTTTATTGGGGCCAAATCTGGTCATAGATGCTCTTGAGAAGGATAATATTATTAGGGAAAGGTTGAGGACAACCCAAAGTCATCAAAAATCCTATGCCGATGAGAGAAGAAGAGACCTAGAATTCCATGTGAGGGATTGGGTTTATTTGAAGATTTCTCTAATGAAAGGTGTGGTCCAGTTTGGCAAAAAGGGGAAAATGAGTCTTAGGTATATTGGTCCCTATGAGTGATAAAAAGGATTGGTAAGGTGGCTTATGAGTTGAGGTTGCCTAATGAGATGAATTTGGTCCATCCGGTATTCCATGTTTCTATGTTGAGAAAATGTGTTGGTAACCCTAATGCTATTGTGCCTCTTGATATTGTGGGTGTTTTTTAGGATAACTTGACTTATGAGGAGGTTCTGATTCACATCTTGGATAGACAAGTGAAGAGATTGAGGAACAAAGAGGTGTCATCCGTTAAGGTCCTTTGGAGGAATCAACAAGTTGAAAGTGCTACTTGGGAGGCCGAAGCAGGCATGCAAAAGCGGTACCCTCATCACTTCCACTCCACTCAAGCCTAAGGTACTACTACTAAGATCATATATGACTTCAAGCCTTACATTTCATCCCTGAGTCATTCATATTCATTCATGTTTAAGTTGGTAAACTTATGATGATCTTACACTTATGTTGAGAATTTGAAAATGGTGTTTTACATGTTATGTTGCATTCTTGTTGGGGATCATTTGTTCATGATTACTCTTGTCTTGTACATCTCTTCTACATCCGGGGATGAATCTTCCCAAGGGGGAGATATTGAAACGACCCTAAAAGTGCCCAAAAACGTGCCTCGAAGTGCCCAAAAATTTAGATTTCCTTATATCTAAAAATTTGTTCATTATTTTGAAAATTCGACTCATAATCTTGTTTAAGGGGTCCAAGGGAGACAAGGGCCTAACCTAGATTTTAAAGCAAAGAAATCAATTTATAAAATTTCACATGGTAGAATTTCCAGAGAGTTTTTCGTATCGCGGAAGTGTAATTGGAGTTTTCGCGTTGCCTCTGCGTTGTGGAGATGTGTATCTAGGTGCTGCCTTTTTTTTAGCCTGCTAAATATTTTTCTAAGTATTGTGCCAAAATTTCCCAAGCGTGTTTTCACTTATACTTAGAACTATTTTACTCTTATATGACTCTAAACATTTCCCAAAACCCATTCCCACACTTAGTCTTATTTTACTCTCAAAAACCAAGTCCCAAAACCCTCATAAGGATTTAAGGATTCCCTTCAAGCTTCAAGTCTCCATTGTTAACCTTCACCAAGAACTTCTCCAAAGCGCCATTACACACCCCCAATGTGTTTGATAAAATGTCCGATTATGGTTTCTTGAGGAATTGAAGGTCCAAAGCATGAGATATGATATGAATGATATTATGATGATGAAATGAGCTGATGTATATGGTTATTCCTACATGAGATATTCCATTAGAGCCTATGATGAATCTTATAAAAAGTGTTGCATAGACCATGCCCGATCCGGCGGGAAAAGAGACCGAGCAACCATGCAAGGGGTTTATACTTCGTCACCATGGATGTTTTGGGTGTGACCATCATCAACCATACGAGAGGTTTATACCTCATCACCATGGATGGCGGGGTGCGACTACTATCAACCATACGAGGGGTTTATACTTCGTCACCATGGATGGAGGGGTGCAACCACCATCAACCACCAAGGGGTTTATACCTTGGATAGATTGCTTAGTCTCATTCTTCACATATGAAATTCTATATGAGCATGATATACTTAAGTATGATTTACATATGCATTGATCATACATGCCATCTTGCTATAATGTCTATTGCCTATCATTTTTGCATTTTGGATTATGATGCCTATCTCTTGTCATGTTGGATCCTACGTACTTAGTACATTCAAATGTACTAATGCATATTTTTGCCTACATGATATCACCATGTAGGCACCGGTGCCCGAGTTGATCATACTCCTCCTCCACATGGTTAGACGGTGTTACTCCAAGATTTTGGTTAGTCCTCTATTTCGGGGACCGTGGTTATGTCTTTTCCCTATTATCTATGTATGAGACACTACCTTATGTTATATTTGACTATAAGGGTGAGCCCAATTATCTTGTTTTGGCCCCCGCTCTTTCTATGTTTTAGACGTGTATGTTGGACAAGGTGTGTACTATGTATGAGCTTGACTCTTTGTTTTGACTTTGATGTTTATGCAAGTTTCCCTTAGTCCCTCTGCCCTTACTTTAATTGAATACATTTTTTTATGCTTTCACAACCAAGGATGTGTGATGATATGTTAAGAGGCTTTTTTGGGGTCCCTTCGTGTTCCCCATCTACCGTGTCACGTCTATGCCCTAGGCTTGGATCATGACAAATAGATTGCTTGTTCTTACTCATGTCAGTTGAGGTCTCATCCCCACTATATGTCACGACCTAAAATAGGGCCTAGATGTGACATGGCAAATGGGGAGCCCGAAGGGTTCCCAAATAAGACTCTTATCTTATCATTACAAATCATTGGTCGCGGAAGCATTTAAATGAAGTAAAAGAGTAGAAACAGGGGCAATGGGACTAAGGGGAAAACTTGCACAACATCATAATCAAGGGACAAAGAGTCAAGGCTCATATCATAGATATATTGCATTTCCAACAACACCTCTATTACATAGATAAGAGCAGGGGCTAAGACAAAGTAAAAGGGCTCGCCCTCATAGTCTAAATAGAAAGTAAAGAAGAGTGTTCAATACATAATAACAAAAACATATACTAAGGTCCCCAAAGTGGAGGACTCACCAACTAGCTTGAGTAGTACTGAACTAGCCACGTGGAGGAGAATGATGATCAACATGGGCTTCGATCCCTATATGGTGATATCATGTAGGAAATAGTATGTCTCAGTACATTTAAATGTACTAAGTATGTAGGATGCAATACAACAATAAATAGGCATCATAACAAAAATGCATAATGTTAAGAAATAGGCATAATATAACAATATGGCATGTATAATTAATGCTCAAGTAAAACATGCTTAAGTAACTCATACTCATATAGGATATCATATGTGAAGAAAATACCAAGCTAGCTATTCAAGGTATAAACCCCTTGGTGGTTGTGTGGTATAAACGACATTTTATCAAACACTTGGCGGGAGTGTAATGCTGGTATAAAACCATGCCATTTAGAGATGAAATCATGCAAGAAAATCCATTGTAAAACCATCAATAAACACCTTGCAACACCCTCAAGCAATATACATCAAATTCTCTCATCAAATATTAGAATAGATCTTAGATTTATAGCTCAAAACATAGCAAAACAATCACAACTTTACATAGCTTTAACATAGTTCATAGACATGTCCATAAAAGTAAACCCTTTTGTAAAATCAACTTTAATTCATGAAAATTGAGTAAAAAGGAAATTAGGGAACAATGGGTGGAAGAACCCAGTAGCTAAAACCTACATACCTTGACTTTGGAGAGTTTCTTGAAGAAGATTTGAAATTGAGGCTTAAAGCTTTAATGAAATCCTTAGATTCGGATGAGTTTTGGGACTCTTGAATCTTGAGAAGGACATGGGGCTTGACTTGGTTTCCTTGAATTTGAACAAGACTCCTTGAAAACCTTGATAATGGATGGAGAATTTGATGAAGATTAGAGAGGATTTTTAGAGGTTTTTGGTTGGTTTTTAAGGCTTTGTCAATTTTCTTGGTCTATGATCTCTTTCATCGATCATATCCAAAGAAAGGGACAACTGTTGATACTCAATTTTGAGCCAACATTTTTTGAAAATTCATACCTTTTAAGTTTTTCCTTAAAGTAGTTTAAAATATATTTTTTGCTATTTTAGAATAATTCATCAACAATTATCCTTATTTTCAAAATATTTAGATTTTAATTAGTTTAGTTTGAATTTTAATTAATTTTAATTTTTAGTATTTTTATCATAATCTATAAACATAAAATATTAATTAGTTTTATTAAATCATCATTTTGTATTAAATTTTCTCATTTATATATCATTGGTGATATTTTTTCATATTCATATATTCATTTTAGTAATTTTGGCTCAATCTAATAATATTGTTTTACACAGGTAAAGAATTTTGCATACATAGATATTTAATCAGCCCATGACTTTGGGCTCTTATTTTGAGCCTATTAGATTTTACTAAAATCATTTTAGATTTATGGTTAGAATGATAATAGGATGGTGGATAATTTTAGGAGGAATAATTTCTAAATTAGGAAAATCCTAATTTTCTCTCCTTTATTACCCTCAACCTCATGCTCCACCGGCGAACACTCGATGCCACCCTCATCTCCAAAAAATCTAAGGAGCTCCAGCAAACCACCACCATTTGATGCCATTGTTGCTCTTGTATCTTATAGACTTAGCCAAAAGTTTAAAACTTGGGTAAAGTTTTCAACCGCATAGATGATTTGGTCTTTGTTGAGTTTATTTTGATGCTTCAGTGAATATAGGTTCATGATTAGTGGTTCCATTTGAGTTAATTGTCTTAACTTTTGAATAGTCTGTGCCACTATTTTGTTTATTTATTTATTAATTATAATTTGCTGGTGTCTGTATCTTTCCATTTCTCTAGTCACTATCAATTTGTGTTTAATTCTATTGTTAGCGGTACATTGTTGCTTTGACACTTGAGGAAACTAAACCCCATACAGTTCCTCCTCTAAAAATAGGAGAATCCTGGTCTGCAGAAGAATCAGAAACTCTAAAGCCGTCATCATCCAAGAGTGATGGCGACACTCTGAAATATTTTCTTCCATGCCATCGTACATAGTAATAGCCTACAGATGACACATAACTTCAAGAATTTAAGTGTTGACTTTACAAAATCAAATATAAGGAACATGTAACTAGGCAATTAATTAATGGACTAAGAAACCTCAAACTAATTCCATTTATTGATATAAATTTTAGCATGTCTGTTTTATTGGATGCAAAAACACAATTCAATCATCAATTAACTTAGCCTCTAAAAGAAATCAGGGAAATACAAAATAAAAGTTCTTGGCAGAACAAAACCCGTATACTTAGAAAATTAGGGAAGATGTACGTGATCTCCAAAATCACACATGAACAAATGATTCGCGAGACAAATGCAGCCGTGTAGTTGAGAATCAAACATTTAAACTCGGCCCATTGTCACTACGAACTGTTTTAATAGATACGCCAAATTTCTTTTCGACCATGGTAAGAAAGGCAATGAAAAACCGAAGTACTTCCTTTTTATCCCACAACAGATAAACCCAAACGGCCCATGAAAAATCATCAACCAATGTAAGAAAGTAAACAACATCACAAGTAGAAGGCGTGTTATAAGGACCCCATAGATCACAATGAATTAAACATGCAGTGCAGGAACACCCCAGAAATAACATAGCCCATCTCTCTGTTCACCTGCTCCAATCAGGTTCCTCGACTGTAGGTCCTTTATAGCACAAAATAAATTAGTGAAAATAGCCATACAATTAATTTTATCCATCAGCTGCGAAACAGATATAAGATGACAGTCCAGCCCAGGTACAAAAAACACATTCTCCAGTACTATATTTTTATTAAGAGGTACACGTCCCTTCATCGTGGCAATTATCGTCCTCCCATCTGGCAGACCCACCGGGCAAGCATTAATGTGGGTGCATTGTATGAGACGAGACAAGTCTCCTGTGACATGATAAGATGCCCCGGTGTCAAAAATCCATGGTAGAGAAGTAGACATACCTGACATGCGATCACTGGAGCTAGGATCACTATTAAGTAAGTCCAACAGTGCCTGAACCTGTTCGACATTCAGCCTAGTCAACGCTGCCTAACTAGAGGAAGACGCAGATGCAGCCGAGGACACTGCATGTGCACGTGCTCCTCCTCCTCGACCAGTGGCAGTGGGTTTGGTGCGGTGCCTTTCCTATGACCAATCTGTCTAGCCATGTAGTTTGAAACATGTGCCAATGTCGATCCCTTTCTGTTTGCAGTGAGTGCACAATAATTTTGATTTATCAGTTTGAACCGCACGTTTGTTCACAGCGAAGGCCTACACGTCCATCGCCACCGGCTGCTTCACCCGTGCGACTGCCCGTGAGTGTTTCTCTTGAAGGAAATCTTGATAAGCACAGTTGAGATCAGGCAACGGTGTGTGCATAGCAAATTTGATCGCACTATTCCAAGGACATCATTGTCAATTCCAATTTAAAATTGATGGAGGCGTTCTTTGTCATGATCTGCTGCTAATTTTCCATCCATATCGTAGGTACACAAGCCGCAGGTGCAAGTATGTAGAGGTTTAAGTCTATTCAACTCATCGTATAGACTCATAAGCAAGGTGTAGTAAGCATCGATGGACATATTTACCTGAGGAACCTGGAGGAGAAGTTGGCGAGAGAGACAAGCTATATTTCTTAACATGATGAGTTGGACATATTTTTGGACTATTTACAGCCTGTGATAGAGGCACAAAGCTTCTACAACCTCGGCTCGTTCGAAATGCTGAAACGTTTCTCCAAATAGACCCACAGTGCACGCGTATCATTGTGAAAAGGGATCGATGCCGCTACACTGGGTTTCATGCTTTGCAACAACCAGGACACCACCATAGAGTTAGCGATTTCCCAGTCAAGAAGTCTTGCAGCTGCGGTAGGTTTCTGCTCGGTTCTATCCATGAATATGAACTTACGTCGTGCCTTCAACGAGAGAGAAATAGCCCAAGACCAGGCCACATAGTTGTCGCCTTTAAAGATCACGTGTGTAATCACGTTCCCCGGTTGATCACCAAAACTAAGAAAATAAGGAGAGGAGGGATCAACCATGTCAATCACTAGAAAACAGTCGCGCGGGGACTATTCTTTCTTGGCGGAGGCAGTCACGCAGTGACGACGTCACAAGAGGGTCGGATCGGCGGCTCAAAGCCGTTGCTCTGATACCATGATTCGCGAGACAAGTGTGGCCGTGTAGTTGAGAATCAAAAACCCCTTGTTCATTCCATTGAAGAATACAAATATTTATATGGTATGGATAAAACCCTACATAAATCCCTAGAGGACGTAGGCCCAATATCTACACTTAATGAATACAATATATATTTACATAAGTCTAAGCCCGATAACAACAAACTGAATAGATGAGTCCAATTTGTTAATCTAGATTAAGCTAGTGATTCTCCATCTGACACTCACTTAATTTTTCACTCTGCTTCGGCCAAACAGATGAATTTGTATAGCTAATCTTTGATTTTGAGATACACATCTCCAATTCAACAAAGAATCATCAATTTCCTTTTCCCATTATTCTTTTTCTGGGGGTTGAGGTTTCTAATCTTCAAGTTTGAATACTAAAGGAAGTGCTTCTTTGACAAGAACTTATTCCTTTTTGTCAGAAGAAGTGTTCTCAATGTTCCATATGGAATCAACAAGAAACTTCCAAAATTCAGAATTTTGGAGAATCTTATTCTGAGCCATTTGAACAACTACATTCTCTTTAGATGAGGATTTAGACTTCTCATAATCCTAGATAAGCATTTAGAATTCTAGAATCTTCTTTCCATCAACTTCATAGTCCTTTTTAGGGTTTCATCACTTAGAAGAGTAGGGCCTTTGTTGTGTTTTTTACCCTCAAAAACAACTGGAGGACTCCCCAATTGGAGATCCACAAAAAACGCTCATCCTGTGTGAGTCCCATCACTCACCCATTTTACACACCCACCTTCACAACTTGTGAATTCTCCTTTGGAATACTTAGGTCGGTTGCAACGTTGAAACAAGCATCTTGAAACATAGCATCCCCTAAATCCATAAATCCTCGTCTAAAGAGAATGTTGTTGTTTAAAAGACTCGGAAGTAGATTCTTCAAGATTGTAAATTTTGGAAGTTTGTTGTTGATCCCATACAAAACATTGATGACACTTCTCCTGAGAAAAAAGGAACCAGTTCTCACCAAAGAAACACTTTCTTTAGTATTCAAGTTTGAAGATGAGGAACCTCAACCCCCAGAGAAAGAAGAATGGGAAAAGGAAATTGACTATCTCTTTGTTGAATTGGAGATGTATATCTTGGAATCACAGATTGGCTTTACAAATCCATCTGTTTCGCTGAAGCAGATGAAAAAGTAAGTAACTATCAGATGCAGAGACACTACCTTAATCTGGATGAACAAATCGGACTCATATGTTTAGTTTGTTCACATGTGATTTTGGAGATCAAGTACATCTTCCCTAATTTCGTACGTACATGAGTTTTATTTTGCCAAGCACTTTTCTTTTGTATTTCCCTGATTTCTTTTATAAATAGGCAAATTGATGATCGAAATGTGTTTTCTCGTTTAATTAAATAGACATGCTAAAAGTTTTAGTAGTAAATGGGATTAGTTTGAGGTATCTTAATCCGTAAATTAATAGCCTTGTTACATTTTCCTTTGATTTTATATACTCAAAACATACATTCTTGAACTTATGTGTCTTATGTAGGCTAATAGACCACGACGAAGGCATGGAAGAAAATATCTTATAGAGTCGCCATCATTCTTGGATGTTGACGGATTCAGAGTTTTTGGTTGATCCACAGACCAGGATTCTCCTATTTTGGGAGGAGGAACTATGTGGATTTAGTTTCCCCAATTGTCAAAACGACAATGCATTAGCTATTCGCTCAATAAGTGGAATGCACTAGCTGTCCGTTCTCAAGTTGTATTTGCTTGAAATAGTTTTGAAACAAATGTTTTGCACCTTTGAGCATGCATAAAGCCTTTAATTATACCTTATCAAAATTCTGTTATCAAAATTCTGTTATTGGAACAAATGTTTTGCACCTTTAATTTTGGCCTTTAATTATGCCTTTAATTATGAGTTTATTAAAGCCAGTTCCTCCTCAGGAGCACTCATCTAGGAGTGGAGTTACTGCTTAGATGCTCTCAGCAATCATTCACTCTGCACTTGGCTACCCAACATTTGTAGTGGCACTATAACTAGTATTGTAGAGGTGCTTCATTCTTGGTTCTCTCATAATAGGGAAAGCACCTCTCAATGATCTATCAGAAAATGTGTTTTCTTTTCTTTGATTTTCTTAATGCTCTTTTATTGGAGCTATTTTTTTTGTTTATAAAAAAATGATTTTATCATTTTAAAATCCTAATTCAATATAGATGGATATATACTCTATCAATATGTTTTGCGTCTTGTCGTTTTGCCATTCAATTTGGGTGGAGAAATTTTGTGTTATGTCTGGTAATCCTTTAGAATATCCAAATTAGATTCAAAACTTCCTATTTCTGAAATTTATAAAAAAAAAATTAGTTAACTACTTAAATAAATTTTAATGGGTATACAAACCACAAAAAGTTCATTATTGTTTCATATTTGTCATAGTTACATATTTCTCAAGTACCAAAATAAAAATTTGTCAATAAATTCAATATGATACGCGCTATTATCCTTTGTGATCAAGTTTTGAATTATGACATTTAGTCATAGTAGTGTTTAACACTATTCTTTTAGTACTACTTCCCCTTTCTCAAAATACTTGTGCTCTTGCGAAATGTAAATGTTATGATGGAAGTCTAAAAAAAACTCGATATTTGTTGATATGTTTTTTTCTCGCGTGCTAGTATATATGTGCATTTGGCTCAGGTACATATTTATGGATTTAAAGGATGCCTCTGTTTCAAACCATCCTGAATATACTGAAGGAGAATTCACAACTTGTGAAGTGGGTGTGTAAAATGGGTGCGCAATGGGACTCAAGGGATGACCTTTATTTGTGTATCTCCAATTCAGGAGCTCTCGACTTGCTGTTGAGGGTGAAAAGCACAACAAAGGCCCAATTCTTCTAAGTGATGATGAGGAGTCTGAAGAGCACTATTAAGTTGATAGAAAAAAGAGTTTACTTATCCTACGAATGATCAAATTGGAGAAGATGTGAGTTGTGAAAGGAAAAGAAGAATGACGGAGCCTTCTGGAGGAGAGGAAGTTCAGTCTAGGAACTTGTGAGGAAATATCTGATTATTTGGAGAAGAGACTGATCCTGACGAAGATTCAACTGTTAATTTATATGATATATGCTAGACTATAAAATATATGTTCTATTAAAATTCATACCATGTGCATCTCAATTTATATTTGAACATGCAGTTGATTGTTTAAGTACATCATTTATTTCAACTTGAATTTTTTTTTACTTATCTAGATTCTTAAAATCTGTATTATATATTTGTAGTAATTATTTTCTAATATTTACCGAAGTGGATATTTTTATCAAGAAGTTAAAGCTTTATAGAAATAGACACATGTTTGGGACAAGGGGTGTATATAAACGTCATAATTTGGGAAAATAGTGAATTACAATTTCTTATACTATTGAGTCTTTTAATGAAGGACAAAAAGTTCACCTAGTATTTTAAGGACTTTCATACTTTTATATAGTACTAGTTCCTAGTATTTTAAGGACTTTCATACTTTTATATAGTACTAGTTCTCAAACACTGCAACATACGTGTATCCCATGCTACATAGTATAAATACTGTAAGAGTTAAAAAATTTAAAACATTTTTTTAGCCCAATAAAAATACAAATTGTTATAGAAAATATGGATAGATGCTAATCAAAGGACATCAAATAAAGAAAATTGCACAATTCAACTCAAGTATATCATCTATTTTATGTCCTTTGCAGTATATTTCATATTATTCATAGAATTAAATATGAATGGTAAAAGTACAATAGTTAAATATAGTATTTCCTATTTAATTACTCTACTTTTTGCAGTATATTTCATATTATTTATAGAATAAAATATAATGGTAAAAGTACAATTGTTAATTTTAGTATTTCCTATTTAATTAGTCTACTTTTTAATCTATAGAAATAATAAGTAACAAATGTGCAATGCATGTTCCTTAATACTAGTTTTGTAAGTATACGAGTTTTGTTCTGTCAGGCAATTTTCTTTTGTATTTTCCTAATCTAAGTCCGTGGAAGTATTTTCTATAGCTTTGTCATCCTTAAATTTGATTTTATATAATCAACTTTGCTCTCCAATTTATATTTGGTTCATGATTCTTCTGTAGGCTAACAAACCTCAATGAAGGTATGGAAGAAAATACACCAGAGAGGTAGCCATTACTACAAATAAGAGACAACCTACTCAACAACTTACAGATGCCATAGCGTAAACCACTTCTTCTCTCAGGTCCCCTAGCTAATCCACCATAAAGGACAATGCTAGATAATAAATTACCACTCCTCCCCTCAGGCCAACCCTTTTTTTTCCAACCCACCAGAGCATCTTTTCTTCTGTTGACGTAATAGTGATAGGAAGATTTGGAATTAGTCCATTAGATTTCAACTTCAAAGGAGGTTTGGACTAAGATGGCAATAATCAGCCCTACTAATTAGGGTATGTTAATTATGATAACTGAAGTGTTTACAATTCATTATGCTAGTCCTAACCCTAGAATTTGCCCTAAACATTTGTGATGTAGATGGATATACCCCTCACAAAATAATGGTGCATGCATAATCTGTCGTCTAACAATTGGTTCATATGTAGCATGTTCGTTAGCAAATCTAGTTTATAAATTTTAAAAAAAATAAATCTAAAGTTATTTTCTTAAATTCCAAAAATATCACATGACTTCAATTACCTCATCCATTTGTTTCTATTCTTCCACACCTAACCCAAATGAAAAATAACCCAATCACATATTTTTATCATCAAAATAATATATATAAGAAATTCATTTATCATTCTATAAAATATTTTTCATGGAAAACATGTTACATCCTTACGAACACATCCTATCTTGTAATTCATGTGTCATTTTTTGTATTGCAAATGTAATGACTGAATCAGATATTATATATTTTAAAATATAAATTAACCATTAAAAAAATTTGAGGTTGAAGGTTCACTATTTACAAAATGAGTTTAGAGTCTTCACTTTTTGAAATTTAACATGGGACTTTCCTATATTTTATGCTTTTCTCAAATTCAACTTAAGAATATGCTTTTTTGATGGAACTATCACTTATAAATTTAATGGATGTCTTTTGCATCCAGCGGTCATGGACCGACCATAGAACCCTATATAGTAAGTGGAACACATTTGTGGTCCGCTTTCAGGTTCCATTTTCTTGAAATAGTTTCGAAAGAAATGTTTTGTGCTTTGAGCGTGCACAGAGCCTTTAATTATACCTTGCCAAAAATTTGATTATTACGAATAGTTTATTAAATCTAGTTCCTCCTCAGGAGCATTCATCTTTGAGTGGACTTACTACTTATATGCTTTCAATAGTTATCTGCTCCGCACTTGACTACAAAATGTACACGGCGCGGTAATGATAACTGGTGTGCCAGAGACGCCTCCTTCCTAATCCTCTTATACTAGGAAAAGGTCCTCTCAATGCTCTATCGGGTTGTAATGACTCTCTGCGTCATTTTTGTATTTCTATAATATTTCTGCTAATTTGACTTATTTATAGTAACCTCAGAACTTTTATGACATATTAAGTGTCACGGGGGTGTTTTAGCGCCCTAATTTATGGGTCTAAACCACCGCGCAGCAGCTAGCCTTCACGCTGACACTTAGATTTGCCAAACTGTTTGGCATGCGGAAGCTGCCAAACACTTAGTCGTTTGCACCCACACACGCACACTTGAAAGGAACAACACAAGAGTTATAGGCCAATGCCCAACCTTTTTATTATCTCTCCAAAGATGTACAAAAGGAATATAAAACTATGAGACCCAAGGCCTCCATTTCAAGATTGAATCCCAGACTCAATCTCTAGACCGACTCCTAGAA
>DF369358.1:1010-15012 GCA_000787875.1 Solanum virginianum
GTATACATGGTTTACACACGTAACAGATGCTATAATCCTTGAACAAAGAATTTAATATCCACAACGAACATTATTCATTAAACGCCTTTAAGACTTTAATTACTAAACTTCCTCTAAATGCTTTCAAAAATTTTGCTAGCATATCCCCTTAAAAATAGTCATCCCGGGGTTCCAATTTGACTCCTTTTTATTAAAAACAACTGAAAGCAAGCCCCTTCTTTACACTTGTAATCTGTAACATGACTGCAAAACTTGCTCCACTGAGCATCTGATGACTTTATTGAGGAAATATCTGAGATCAAAGAATGCTTAGTAGACAAAAAGGGGGGGTCACCCTACTAACACCGCTCTAACGCACAATCTATGATCAGAAGAAAGGAGAAGCATCCTAAATGTCTTATAGCCTTCTATTTATCGATATGGTGCACGACACACCGATAAACAAGACTCTACTGGACACGATCTGTGAACCTGCACACAAAAAACCCCAGCAACAGAATAAACATATATACACAGGTGCGGGCCAACTAGGTCACCGCTACGGTACAACCGCCCAACAAACACAACAGTTATACATAGTACCCAGACTGACAGCCAACCTCACTTATTCAGCACATATACATGCTATACCTACTTTCTAATCTGACCCAAACTCACAGGATATCCACAGACCTCTAATAAGAATAAACTGACTCATTTAACGGGATAGGGCCCCTGTCGTACCCTCAAATGCACATAGTACAGAATGATAAGCTTGCCCGTGTACCAAAAGTGGCTCCAGAGCAAAGGAGCTCTTCACACTACTAACAGGAGTCCCTAGCTGGTGGCCCGCTACTCTGATCGTCGGTACCTGCAGGTATGAAATGCAGCCCCCGAAGAACGGGGGTCAGTATGAAAGATGTACCAAATAGAAGAGTGGAGAAGCTTCTTGAATTTTTTTTAAGCGTTTAGAAGAAGAAGGAAAAATGATCTTGTGATCCCTCTTGTAACATATATGAATGTATATATAATGATAATAAGTCAAGGCCACTTGCAAGAATTAATATCTTGGTCAAACTTACCACAGGGGTTTGAAAGCCAACCACAACAACTAATGTAGGATACATGAAATGCTATAGCATCAGTGGCTAGGGAAAATCACCACAAGAACATCTGAATAAGAAAATCAATATCTGAATGACAAAGACTAACATTAGATCCCTCAAACAATTATAGCAAGTTCACGATATACAATTTCAATATCAATAGCTACGGAAAAATGACTTTCATTAACTCACAGCAAGGTTTCCAACCATAACACAAGGTTTTTCTAGACTTTTCACATACTTACAAATTGAATATCAACTTTTGTTGTGCAAATTATCAAACTATGGCAAAAGGTGCAATGGTCGAATGCATACTTGATATCTCCAAATACTTAGTACCAGAACAAATGGCGTATAGCAAACAAATCCAAGTATAGAGGCAAATACATATCGTGCGAAAGTTGGACCGCTCAGATTATCGAGTCGCGCCCAGCAAGAATGTATTTTGGATCACTCGAATTATCAACTCACGCCCACCAGACATATTTTTTGAACCGTTCAAATTATCGAGTCGCGCCTGGCGTAATACTAACACTGGGATAGGTGAGCCGAGGTGAACTGTGGCCCAGCGCTCACGTCTTATAGTCCATCATATTAAATAGATCAATCACAGCACAATGCCAAACATAACGTGATGTCATACAGAACATGATACCAACATAACATAATGCCCAAACATAATATATTTCTAAACATATCATGATGCCAAACATGACACAATGCCAAACATACCGTAGTGCTAAACATGCCATAATGTTTACTTTTCCAATCTTTCCGAATTGTCAACCATTTGTAAATTAAAGCTTCTATGATGAATTGGCAAGGATTTATGTGACTTGAATTCCCAAGTGACTTAGAACTTTAGCGACATATATGTATTTCAGGCTTTAAGAATCCAATTTTTCCATTTTTTTCCTGTACATATTAATAATCAACGATTAATTCCCAACTAACTTGAATTCCCAAGTGACTTAAAAGTTTCATTTCTCACTATATCATAGGATACAAAACATAGCTAAGCATTAAATGCTTCAAACTATTATATTGTTATTGTTGATCCAAAATAGTAGCAGTAATCAAATTAATGCTACGCAAGCAAATTTAAAGATGCAACATTAAGTAGGAACTCCCTTGGTCACAAGAGAGAGATCAAACGTACATAACTCAACTTTTGTGTTAAGATGTTGATCCAAAATAGTAGCAAATTGTTCATATCTGCTAACAATGTATAGGTGGTCTTAAACTCGTTTAGACTTGTCAAACTTTAAATAAAAGGCGTCGTAGAAATTTAAAGGGGCCATACTTGGTCTACGTCATGCAGTCTAGTTCCTTCAAACTCACTCTCATTTCTCATTTTCCTAAATCGTGTGAGTATAGAATATCACTACGGTCGATAAGGTAGCTAGGAATAGCATAAGGTAGGTGTAGGTTTGGATTAGCAAGAGAGAGTGTTTTCTTTCCAACACATCACATTTTTATCACCACTTGATCATGCCCAGCTATAGAAAACTTTATATAACCAACAAACAAACCAAACTTACACAGTTGCCAAATTGATCATACTTTAAGAATGTTACTCTCCCAACTACAACTTGAGTACAAAGGCGTCATGATAGGACCGTTTCCTTAAGATTACTTGGAAGGAACAAATGTATACATTCAGTCCAAATTGGAGATATAAAGAATTATTCAAATGTTAGCATACTTGACATTTCCAAACTAATCATGCCACAAGGGGAAAAACTTTACATACCTCTCCTCTGTTGCTGTGAGCTTCAACGGTAAGTCAATCCAACTTCATTCCTCCAAACGCCCAATGTCTACAATTATTGCAACAACGAACATTATTCATTAAACGCCTTTAAGACTTTAATTACTAAACTTCTTCTAAATGCTTTCAAAAAATTTGCCAGCATATCCCCTTAAAATAGCCATTCTGGGGTTTCAATTTGACCCCTTTGATCAACAACAACAACCACAACAAGTACTCTAAATGCTTTCAAAAATTTTGCTAGCATATCCCCTTAAAAATAGTCATCCCGGGGTTCCAATTTGACTCCTTTTTATTAAAAACAACAACCACAACAAGTATAGAGAAAATAAGAAACCATTTCAAATCCCAAAACTTCATGAATTCTCTAACGAACCTTATTTCATACCATAACTGAAAAACAGGGGCAGCATGTCCTTATTTACATACCCAATGCATTCAAATGCTTCTACAAGCTCCAAGGGTCCAATTACATCACTTAAGCGCCAACCGAAACTTTAAAACGTCAAAACGCAACGTTTAATCCTTTTAACCAAAATTGAAAAAAACTGGGCAGCCTATAGTTCACATACATACTTAGCATACTCAAACACCTTTAAATACTCCAAGAATAATAACGCAACACTCCAACGCCCAACATGAACTTCCAACGTCAAAACGCCACAATTCTTTACTTTCTTACTTTAATTTTTAACTAATAATTCAAGAATGAATACTAACCATTTCCAACATTCCTTTTACCTCACAAGAATCATGTTGTACTAAACAAACATAATTATAAGGTTTTAAAACAACACAATTCCATAAACCCGAAATTTCACAATTTCGAACTCAACTATCCAATCTAGTAACTCGTTTTAAACAACAATTTTCATGGTTATTCTATTAATTTAACACCCTACAAACTATTTACAACCTTTAATTTAACTCAAAGGGAGAGAAAATTCAACTTACCTTTAACCCCTTCAAGTTGTTCAAATCATCCATACCGAGTTTTCAAGCGTTTTCTCGATAATCCAACGCTACCACGCTGCTTGGGGGACCCCATATACTAGGCTTGTAACGTCAAATAGCAAAAGAATCAAAGAAAAATGAATTATGGGGTGAGGTACTGTTCATCTGAACGGTACCCCAATTTCCTTTAGTTCCCAGCGTTCTTTCTAAGTAAAAGAAGAATAAAATGATCTCTTGAATTCCTTCTTTGCAACATATATGTATGTATATATAATAATAATAAGGAGAAGAGTGGAGAAGCTTCTTGAATATTTTTTTTAATCATAAGTTTCTACATATACACTTACATGGAAATTCCAACTGAACTTCTCGAATTCTCCAAAACTACACTTAAGTGTCAAATTTTCCAAAAGTTACAATATTAGCCCCAAAGTTTGGAATGATTCCAAAACACAATTATACGGGTTCTAACATCCTCCCCTACTTAAGAACATTCATCCCCAAATGTCGCATTAGCCTTATACATTTTATTCAACCATAGCACAATCATGCTAAAAGTAAAAACATAGACTAAAACTCTATATGTAGAACTGGTTTACTTTAGCTGGGGAGTTTCTCTAACCAACAATCATCACTATGAGTTTCGTGATGATACAGCATCTTGCCACACAGCCAAAGTCGTCTCATACTTTGCCGAGGTATGGAACAAAAACAAGGGGAGTGGATCCTCCTAAAACTGGGCCATCTCAGTGGCGATGAGGATTTGTACTTTTGGTATAATCTTATCCTACGCTGGTTACGTAGTTTATGAGTTCAAGTTATTATTACACTCACTCATATAAGTGCTCAATACCACTCCCAAAATAATTTTTATAATGCTCATACATAAAAGAGTATTCTTGCTCAGAGTATTACATTCTTCTCTTTGAGACTTAACCCAACTTTAGCTTTTCTTAAACTTTTCTCAACTCATTTCTTCTTTTTAAGTGAATTTGTATCAATACAATAGGTCTCAAAACATAACTTTATTACTTCAGCTATCTCATAAATATAGAAGCTTTTAGTACTCCTTAAACTTTAACTCAAAACTGTGAATGTAATAACTTTTCATGAAATACATATAGGGTTCTCATAAATACAATAATAACTATAAATCTTGTCTCAATAGCTTAACTTTGTACTAAAATTAGTAATGGCCATGATTTTTATCAAGAAAAATGCATGAACGACTATATTGATGAAATCAACTGGTAATGGTGAAAAACTGATCTCAACTCATAAGCTTGAATCTTGGGTAGAGATTTGTAGTCAAAGATACTACAATATATGTAGGATAACTTTTGGAGGACCTTACATACCTGGGGAATTAGTTTCTTGAAAGAATTGAAGAAGATTCTTGAAAGTCTTAGCTTTTGCCCATTTGAAACTACGTTCTAAGTTCATGGAGTATTTTGAAGTTAATGTTTAATTAGGTGAAAACTGACAAGTTTAGGCTTACAAATGTGAGAAAAGAAAAAGATATCCCTCTTTAAATCGTTGGTCGGGTCACCTATGAGACCCTCTACAACCGTAGAAGCTTCTACGACCTGTAGGGAACCTTTTGTAAACTTTTGGACAATATTTGGGGTCTCTAGAATTCTCTACGAGCCCCATTTTACGACTCGTAGAGTGTTCTACAACCCATAGGTGGGTCCGTAAAGTCTGGGGTTGAAAATTGAAGTTTTCAATCTTTTTCCACGAGTTGGCAATACGGGTCATACTATGATGTATGATCCATAAAGAGGTCTCATATTGCAACTCTGCACTGGCAGTCTTCAGTAAAACGGTCATAACGTTTTACTTCGAACTCTAAATAAGGCGAAACTAGTTGTATTGGAAAGCTAATTCAAAGTGCTTTGATTTGGTATATCATAGGACTTCTAATTCTTTATGTTCTAAGAGTTATGGTCATTTAAAGTTGACCCTTGCATGATTTAAGACTGGAAACTTAACTTTTAGGAAAGTTTTGAACTCGACTAAGTACTAGAGGTCTCTTATGACCCTAATACACTTCCCACACATACAGGTAAGGCTAAAAACATAGGTATTTATGAGAATAGAGTTATGGGGTGTCACAAGTAGTAGTAGTATTTTACAAATTAAACTCGTTTTTGTTATATCTATATCATTCAATTCCATTTAATTTCTTCAATTTCAATCATGATTATTCCTCTTCAACCACAGTTGCTTCTTCCTCTATAATCTTCACTGTTTCCACCTTCACTTTACCACAATCATCAACCTCACAAATTAAATTTTAGTGGATGAAAGGCAAAAAATTGAGATCATTCATGGTGGTCTGAGGAAGGTAGAACGATGGATGAGCGCTAGTAGTTCAGCTTTAATGTGATTATCCATATGTTGATTACCCATGTATCCTGTGATCCATTCGCCTTTCTCGTTACGGATGACTCTCATTTTTTATTACGCTTCATCACTATTAAGCTTATAGCCCTTTTTTGGGGGAATCCATTGTGTACCAATTATTTTTCTCTGTTTTTAGAGTCTGTGAGTTTATTTAAAGAGATATACTCCATAGTGAGTGACAAGATAGTTTTAATATTAATGCTGCCTTTTTGGTTTTGTTACATATTTTCATTTCTTTTTAGCCTGATACCCCATACAAAGAAGGGAAAAGCATCTTTCCACGTTATTGCATGGGTTGGGAGTGCTATTCTTAGCGCCTGGATGCTTTGGAGCCAATTTTCATGTTGATCCAAGGTGATTTGGTCAGTGAGGTGGCAGATATTGAAGGTCCTCCATAGGCTACGGACTTTGTAACATTCTAGGAAGATATGCTTAATAGTTTCAGATTTTTTACAGAGATGGCACTGGTTATTTTGGGCTAGGCGTACCTTGAGGAGATAATTTTTTGTGGGGAGCCTGCTATGGTGACAAATGCATATAAAATATTTGATTTTGTTGGGGCAGTGTAGTGCCCAGATCCAGTTAAAATCCTTTTCTTGATGGGGCCTAGAGCTGGTAAGGAAGTTATATACGGACGAGGTTGTGAGTACGCCTCTTGGGCTTGGTTTCCAGTTTATGGAATCCTTTGTTGAGGGGGTCATATAAGTGTTTGTCATTTGGTGTACCATGTTGCTTGGGAGTTCGAAGGGTATGTTCTGCCACTGAAATTATTTCGCCCACTGTTATTGTGAAGGATAATATTGAAAGGTTGTGTCCTTACAAATAATATAGATACGTTCTTTCACAATATAGGGCTGTAAAATTAAAAACTATTTCCTTTCACGAAGGTATTCCATTTTTTTTACTTTGTGTCATAGAAACAAAGTAATGAAACCTCTGCATCTTTTCGATCTCCTCCCAACACTCCACATCATCCATACCAAAATCTGTAATGAGACCCTGAACCCTATACAAGTATTACTATAATTAGGGATCAATTGGATGAGTTGGATTAAATTTGAGAGGATCATAATAGGTAAAACTAACCAACGGGTCAAGATCCAACCTAACCCAATCCAAATTTGCTTGGATCAAAATGAGTTGAATAAAACGGGTTGAGTAATGAGTTATAGAGTGAGTCAAGACCCAAACCTAACTTTTACTAAGTTTTACTTATTTAATTTATTTTTAAAAAATATTTTAGTGCTTAATTAAATTTATTTTTTAATTCGTGCTATATAAAACATATCAAATTAAAAAAAAAGTATTTCAAAAATATTTTGACAAGATCTCTCTTGAGTCAATCGAATTTGCATATCAACACAATCTTAAATGGGTTGGGTTGAGACAAGTTGAGCTAATAAAATTGGTGGGTTATTAACTCAAACTTCAATGGGTTGATGGATTGGGTTCAATTTTGTCACCACTAACTTTAATTATTGAGGGATCATTCTAAGATTCAAATCTATATTGTTAGTAGTACATAAATAGCGCTAATGTGTTGGTTATAGCTACTTGTATTTATTATTGTCGCTAAATATAATATACTCATTTCTGGGCACGGGTTTTGCGCGTATAACCCATATCAATAATATATTTTTATAACTATTACTTGAGTATTATTGAATACTATGTTTGAATTTTAAAAATGTCAAATATTGATTTTGTACAATTAGCTCAATAAAGGAAGAGATTTCGTCTAGTAAAAGTCTTTCGAATGTCTTGTAATAATTTTTTACTTTTACTCGAATGTCTTGTTGTATTTTCCGGCTATGTCTCTCATTACTAAAGTTGTTTAATTGTTTTTTTTATTTTAAGGATGTCATACAACTTCTTATTATCACTATCTTTAGTGAAAAATACCCTCACATTTGGATTATATATCCCAAAAGAATATGATTAAAGAATAAAAATAAAATGTTCTTCAACTTTATCTTGTCATTCAATTGAATAAAATTTATTTTAGTTTTCAACATTTAAGTTTAAAACTTTTTATTTATATAATAGTATAGCTAGATTTACATATGAAAAGCTTGTACATATTTTTTTTCCCTTTTAAGGCTTTTGGCTTCAAACATTAAAGCTAAACGTAGTGGATTAATGGTAAGTGAATCTCAATCGCATATATTCATAAATTTAAGCTATTATTATAATTTTAAAGAATAATATAAAATATGCTAAATTAAAAGTAATTCTAAGAGAATTTACTTTGAAGAGATGGAGTAATATCAGAGAAAAAATGACACGATTTAAAGACATGCAAATTTGCTGATACAATATTAATATATCATTTTCAACTCATAAAAAGAAAACCTATATATATGTATATATGTGTGTGCATCTTTTCTCCATCAATTCACCATAAAATTAATAACCATGCATCATAAAAAGGAAATAATATTGTAGTTTTCTGACTATTTGAATTCGAAAAATAATTGTTATGAACCATACAGTAATATCTTATGCCATATATATTGGGTGAAAAGGACAAAACAAATAATTACAAAAGAACTTAAAGCTAAAAGGCAAACAAAAAGTATAAAAACTATGTGAATAACTCAAGAAATTTTATATCTCAAACAAAATTCACTCTTGAATTAATTCACCTCCATTGATATCATGAGTTTGTTATGCACTAATCTGGCAGGATAGAAGAGAATAAGAAAACATCAATATTCTTATTCGTTATCTTCCACTGAAACCAATCTACTAAGATTGGAAGTTTATTTCACAAATGGTCCTTTTAGTATATAGAAGCGAGTGGTCACTTTTTTTTTGTCAAATTCTGTTTCTTTCACCTACATGGTATAAATTTTATAGAAAGATGAAAATGAAAGGGAGTGGTCACTTCTTTTTTTGTCAAATTCTGTTTCCTTCACCTACATGGTATAATTTTTGTAGAAAGTTGCAAATGAATCAAATTATAAAACATGTTTAAAAGACAATTGAATGCTTTGCATTAAAAAAGAAAAAAAAAAGTACAAACACTCTAGTGAAGATGAATATTAAATTAAAAAGAAAAAAAATAGTACAAACACTCTAGTGTAAATAAATATTCCCTTGCCCCACTTGCCAAGAAGACCTTGATTTTTGTGTCCATTCTCTTGATCATGATCTCATCCATTTTTGTATTCTACCATCAAAAAATTGCTTCTTGTGTGTATTGAAAAATAAATTGGATGTTATATTATAGGTTTTAAGTGAAGCGCCTTAATTAATTAATAGAATGGAATGCTAAATGAATATAAAAAGTAAAATGATGCATTAATCATAATTTACAATGTCATAATGACAAAATGTAAAAGGTTGGTAATTAGTAACACTAGAAATAATTAACAAATTACTACAGAAATTTATATAAATTAAATTGCAGTAAATGACCAAATGGAAGTTTCAACCATTTGCCTTTCCAATAATTATTGTGATCCTACGTTTCTTTACCCTTTTGTTTTCTATTCAATCAATTTTATTAAATTCTTTATTTACTTATTTAAATTTATTATTTAATATTTAATTAATTAGTTGTTTATTTTATTGTAGGGGTAAAATCATAATTTAACTTTTGCCTAAAGTTCTTCCTACTTTTAATATAACTAGTCCTGGGCACATGCGTTGCACGTGTGTGTCCCATGGTAAGTTGAATTATTGAAGTAGTAGAACAATTATGATTTAATTTATGGAAACAATAATGTGTACAAGTTGTAAATGCATAAATTTGAATCTCCATTTGAAGAATAGTGTGGATCGTTATTGCACTGATTATGTCTGCATAGGTGAGTCGGTGTCTTGCAATCATGAAATTTGAAGGCTCGTAATGTTGTTAGGACTGCATATCCTCGTCGTTTTCATTTTTGTACTCTTTTGTTAAGCCACGTCGAATGACTAACACTTGATAGCCTATTCTGTTGCATATTTCTTCAACATACTAAAAGGTAAGCATCGGTTCTTTACGTCTTCTATGCTTGTCATTGAATTCTTGTGGTAGCTACGATGTACTAACACAATATATATTTGTGATGTATAAGCGATTTATTTTTATTGAGTTAGTACCCTTTAGGCCAGACAAGAATTATGACAGGCCAGACAAGAATTATGATAGGCTCCAAACATATACTAATTGTTGAGTTTTCATTTAAAAAGCAACCAACTTCAAATACAAATAGTATAAATATCACATTAATTTAAAGAATGCAAATACAAAGTGCAAAAGTGTTACGAACTTTTGACGTGCAGACAACAAGAAACATGTTTAAATTACTGCAACACCAACAAATAGAAAATGTAATTTCAATCGGACCTAATTTATAAAAAGAGAGGAATTGATTTCATCGAAGAGGATTCGACAAGCATTTTTGGAGACTTAGAATAACATGGATAATCGGTAATACTACTTACTGTTTTTTCATTTGTCTCACTGAACTCTTTCAAGGCACTTTATCTTTGTTTCTATGACAATTTCCCATCAAACCTCAAGTAACCAATTTGCTTTCTCTTAAGTGGGATTTCCAAAAGATCAATAAATGAAGTCCATTGGCTAAAAAAAATGCTTTTTTACCAGATTTTCTTATAGGTTCTAAGCAATCCATCAGTTTTGAAACCTTAGAAGATACTTGCTAGTTCTACTCAACTTCAACTCCAAACCGATTTGCAGAAAGACATGTGAATAGCTCATGTTTCTTTAGCATTTGCCTACAAATTGGGCAAAGTCCACTTGCTGGAATTCTCCAGCTTGAAAGAAGCCATTCTCTGCACATTCTGTGGGCACATAGTGTTAGCACAGGGTCATTTGCTGATTCAAGGCATATGGGACACTCTTATTTTTGCCCTTTCAAATTCCTTCAACAACTTCTTCTAAATGTGCTGGTGTAGGTGCTTTCTGTGTTAATGAATCAGGATTTGTTTCCAAGAACCTTCTTGCTATTTTCTCTAAATCTGCAAATTCTTAATTATCACTTCGGCTGCACATTACAAGCAATATAGATAACAGTAGATTTCAGAAGAAACTAATAAGCTATGTTGTAAGATTCTAGGTTGCTCAAACTCTTCAAAAATACTGTCATATGTGTTGGATCATCCAAAAGCTACGCACGTAGGTCCGACAATATTTTTGGAGGGGTGCGAGCAAACTAGGTTAGATTATATCAAGTTTATTGGTTTGAGACTAATTTTAACATCATCACAAGGAAAGGATAGTTGCAACACTGCCTCAATCGAAGTAGCAATTGAAGAATATTAAAAAAGTTGTGAAGAACTTTTCCTTGTGCCATAAACTGAACAAATTGAACCTAGTTTATTCAGCAAAAACAAAAGTATAATGCACACATTCCATCAGCAATAATGATGATCATTTCAAGTTAAATAACACAAGTTTTTTAACAAATTCAGTTTCTACAGGGGAAGAACAAGACTTTCGTTCGTACTTTAGATCGTCTCTTGAAGAGGGCATCATAGAAGTCACGTTCATCTTCTAATTGTGTACACTCAATGACTTGAACATCGGTTGGAGGGACAACAAGAATCGTAAAAATATTTGTCTATTTTTATATAATAGTATTCTATTTTTATATATATAATATTTTTAATAATAATAATTAAAAAAAATTATGGGCGCGTGAGGGCCACACGCCCCCAAATCCAAACTATACCCCTCTTTCACGCTCCCATTTCACCCGACCCCTTCCCATTTCCCCATCTTCTTCTTCAATATTCTTCTTCAATTAAAGAAGAAGAACAAGTCCCCAAACCCAATCCCCATTTCACCCGACCCCTTCCCATTTCCCCATCTTCTTCTTCAATATTCTTCTTCAATTAAAGAAGTAGAACAAGTCCCCAAACTCCATCCCAAATCCCTATACCACCCCTCACACGCGTAACCCTTTCCCTTCCCCATTCCCTATCGATTTCTTCTTCTTCTTCACCATCAATGAAGAAACAGAAAACTAGGCATTAAAGCCCTTTCGTGCATAACCGACAGCCCTCGACAACTCTTTAATGTCGACCTCCATGTATGCCTCGATTGACTGAAGCAAAACCCTAGCCGACCCCTTTAAATAGGGAGGATATACAGTGATAGCGAGGGGAACATTCGAAACCCTAACAAAAGCTCATCGGTTTTCAGAAGTTCTGAAAAATTCTTGGTCTTGAGTTGGCATATACAAATTATGACTCGTAGTGGTGAGTTTGTCTTCATTCAGACTCGTCTGTCCCAGTTCCTACTCCAAAAAAAGGGAATACTTTAGTCTCGCTCTTCATCATTTTGTTCGAATGTGAATCCTAGTGTTATGTCGAAATCATGGTGTTTGCATTTGTTCGTCTTGACTAGAAATGCTATACTGTGATGATTAGATATGGTGATATTATTGTTACTGGTCGCTAAGACATACTTTGGAAATTCCGGTCACGATTGAGCTTAAGAGTCTTGTTTTAATGTTGGTTTCAGGCTTTCTTTTTCAAGACTTTGTTATGTTTGGTTGATTCTAAGATTTTTTCTCATTAAGTGATGTTTGTGTTATTCTGAGATGGCTTGTGAATTTGCGATTCTTGATTGAGTCCACTCTTATCTTGCACCTTTGTTTCAATCATATCATTGTCAAACATGAAATATTTTGAGCTGTCAAATACCATTTCATTTCTCTCTTCTTCAAACCATATTTTGCTAATCCGATGGTTGTTTATCCGCTTGATGGCTGTCTATATGATGGTTTTTGACTTGACTCTAAATTGTTCAAATATGTTTGCATCTTCCTTTCCTAGAAGTATTATTCTAAGTTATATGAGTCAGAAATTATGGTGTCTTGTTTGAAGGCTGCTGTTGTGGTTTCTATTTGTGTATCCTGCTCTCAATTTGCTGCTTTCTTGTCAATTAGTACAAGTCAGATGTTCAGGTGTTCCACAAATTGGTTGTGACCCCCTTTCATTGTTCTTTATCTTCCCATCGTAGTTTGAAAGTGTTCTCTTATTGCTATTTGAGTCAACTGTCGTCAAATGCAAAGCTTTAAGTTACAAACTGTCACACATGTCCATAGTACTTTCATGACTACATACATGTTCTTTGCTTAAAAATCAGTTTGTAGAATTTTCCTATGTATTCTTATTCCTGAGAAATTGCTTTACCTGATAACATTCTGCTTTTCATGAGATGAGGTTAAGAATATCAAGCCTTGTTGGAGGACTATTATGAATTGGAAATATCTGGTCATGTTTTTCTTGTTTGATTTTTGTTGTTCCTGAAATCAGATAACATAGGATTAATACCACTATTTGACTTGACTAATATATCCCTTCTCCATTCAATTTTGCTCTCAAATTTTGTTGTTTGCTCCCTTCCCTATTTGAAAGATGCATCCTATTCTTGCTTCCTTATTCCCTTGTTGTGCTTTCAAACCTGTCTAAAACGTCAAACTATTGTTTGAATGTTCTGAACTTCCTTTAGTGGTGTTTGTTCTCAATAAGATATGTCCTGGGCTTTAAAGGCAACATTTTCGATTGTTTTAAAAGGGGGCTCAACACTGCCTATTCCACTTACTTCACATGAGCACGACTACGTCTTCCATTTCTTCTAATGCAATTTGTTTCAATTAACAAAGGATAGTCCATAATTAGCCTAATTCCCCCTGCCTTTGCTTGAATTGCTGGTAGATTTCCTCATATAGAAAAGTGTTTTGAGTTAATTTAAGCATCACCTTAAAGTGATCTATTAGATCCTAGCAGCATGCTATATTATTCTCTTTAAAGTGAATGTTCAGAT
>DF369354.1:4594-15026 GCA_000787875.1 Solanum virginianum
CCATATGAGGTCGTTATGATTGATTATGGGTCTCATTCCTAAGGCTATATTTAACCAAAAGCCATTGAGGGGCTCGAAATGAGATCGAAAGTCTTGAGAACCAAATAAAGGACTATTCTAGACCAAATTCAACGTTTATGAGCTAATCGCATTATCAAATTCCCTATTTGGGCATGGAAAATTACTTGGAAGTCTATAATAATATCTGATACTAAAAGAAATTTCATCCATGAAAGTAATAATAAAGGGATATCTGAACGCTCAAATAGGCTGGGATATTGCTCCCACAAGTCCCGATAAGTCTCCCAAGTAGCTTTCTCAATTAGACGATGCCTCCACTAAACCTTAAACATAGATATGGCTCTGGAGCGAAGCTGTCTGATGTCTCTAGCTAAAATGGACACTAACTCCTCAATAAAGGTCAAGCGATCATTCAGCTTAACTAATTGTACCACAACATATGAGACTTATCTGGGACGTACTAGCATAACATTAAGACATGGAAAACCAGGTGTATAGCTGAAAATGCTGGAGAGAGAGGTAGCTCATATGAAACAGCACCAATCCTCCTCAAAATCTTAAATGGCCCAATATATCAAGGGCTAAGCTTGCCCTGCCTACCAAACCTCATCACACCCTTCAAGGGTGATATATACAGAAATACTTGGTCACTAACACCAAAATGTAAAGGGCAACATCTACGATCGACATAACTCAAGTGCCAACTCTGAGTAGTCCTCAACCTATCCTAAATAACCCAAACCCTAGCTAGGGCCTCCTAAAGTAGATTTGTGTTATATGATCTAGCTCTGAGGACTCAATCCATTAACAAGAGTGTGATAATGCCTACCATATAAGGCCTCATATAGGGCCATTTGAATACTAGAGTGGTAGCTGTTATTGTACGTAAAATGCACTAGGGACAAGAACTAACCCCACTGACCACTAAACTCTAATACATAGCCTATAACATATCTTTTAAGACTTGGATAGTAGCTCTGACTGATCATCGATCTATGGGTGAAGCATAGTACAAATATAAAATCGGCTAACCAACTCTCTCTGAAAATCTCTCTAAAAACTGAAGGTAAATTGAGAGCCTAAATATGATATAATAGACTTGCACCCCATGATGATGGACTAGCTACTAAATATAGATTCAGGCTAGGTACTTAACATTAAGTATGGACCGAATTGAGATGAAGTGAGCGGTCTTGGTCAATGAATCCACAATGACCCAAATACTATTAAATACATATGGAATTCTAAGGTAATCTATCAAGAAATCCATGGTGATGCCCTCTTATTTCCACTTAGGAATGGGTAATGTCTAAAGCTCTCCACTAGGCCTCTGATGATGCTAGACATTCACATGCTAACAACTAAGGAAATAAGATACATACTCAACTATGTCTCTCCTTATATCATCCCACCAGTAGTGCTGCCTCAAATCTAGATACATCTTGGTTATGCCTAGATAGATGAAATATCTAGAATCATGAGCCTTATAAAAAAATTAGCTTTACCAAACTAACAACTCTGGGAGCACACAAATGGTCGTTGAGTCTAAAAACCCCTCATTTGGGCTAATAGTAGCGGAGCCACCATCACCCTGTAAAGCCCAATCTATTGCCAATGACTCATCCTCATACTATCCAACATAGATCTGATCAACCAAGGAAGACTAAGCCCCTACAATAACTAGTATCTGTTAAGAGTTTAAGATATCCAATCTAACCATCCTATTAACTAAGGACTAGAACTCCAAAGCTAGGTTCACTCTACAGTGGGAAAGTAGGCTAAACTACCCATACTTACTGGCTTTTGGCTCAAGGTGTCCGTAATAACATTAGTCTTGCATGGATTCTAGAAGATGGAAAGGTCATAACTTGTTAATAACTCAACCTAGCACTTCTATCTAGAATTTAGGTCCTTCTGGCTCATAATATACTTAAAGTTATAATGATCTTTATATACCTCATGAAACCCATAAAAGTTGTGCCTTCACATCTTGGGTGCAAAAACTTCCATCGTAAACTCTAGATCATAGGTAGGGTAGTTGCTCTCATGACCTCTCAGTTGTTGAGAGGCATAGGGAGCAACTCGCCCCCCTTCCCATATCAGAACAAACACTAGGCAAACCCCAGATGCATCACAATATGTAGTAAAACCCTCAACTTTAATTGGAAAAGTTAAAATAGGAGCAGTGGTAAGCAACTTTGTGAGCCTTCAAAAGCTTAACTCTCACTCCTCAGACCACACAAAAGGAACAACTAGCGAGTCAACTGAGTCAATAGTGCAGCAATAGTGGAGAATCCCTTAACAAACTGCCTATCATACCTGGCTATACCATTGAAACTCCTAACCTTAGTAACAGAGGTGGGCCTGGCCCAACCACAAATAGACTCAATCTTAGCTGGATCTACTATAATACCCTTCTTGGAAACTATGTGCCCCAAGAACATCTAGACTCTAACCAAAATTCACACTTAGAAACCCTGCCACAAAATCAATAATCTTGTAAAGTCTGGAGCGTGATCCTCAAATGTTGTGCATGCTGCTCCCGATTCTGCGAGTATACCAAAATATTGTCAATGGGCATAATCATGAAGGAGTCAAAATAAGGCTTGAACACTCAAGTCATTAGATTAATGAAGTTGGCAAGGACATTATTCAAATGACATAACTAGGAACTCAAAGTGGCCATAATGAGTTTGAAAGATGATCTTAGGAATGTTTGTCACCCTAATCCTAAACTGATGATATTAAAGCTTAGACCAATCTTAAAAAACACCGCAACACTTTTATCTTGTCAAAAACGTTATCAATGTGATGCAAGGGGTAACGGTTTTTACTGTCACCTTATTCAATTGTCTGTAATCACTACAAATCTATAGAGTCTTGTCATTCTTCTTAACAAACAGAGCACCCTAAAGAGAAACACTTAGCTATATGAATCCTTGATCTAGAAGGCCCTAAAGCTTAACACTGAGCTCTTTAAACTCTGTGTGGGCCATCCAATAAGGAGGGATAGAAATGGGCTTATTGTCCAACTCTAAATCTATCATAAAATCAATATCCCTATCAAGGGTAGGCTAGGAAAATCTATAGTAAATATATTAGAAAACTCACAAACCACTGGAACGAACGAATAGAGGGGGTCTTACTGGGTATATTGTGGACATAAGGGAACTATACTAGACATCTAGTAGCTACCAACCTTTGAGCCCGAGTATAAAAGGTAATACTAACTGGGGTATGAATAACCAATCCATGCCACACCACTAGGGAATACCAAGAATGGACAAGATGACGGTTTTCATATAATAATCCAAAACTACATGATGAAGAGCCAAATAATCTATGCCCAGAAAAGTGTCAAAATATAGCATGCCAAGCAATATCATATCTCCCCAAGTAGCCCGCCCCCGATGAGCGACCACACATGATCTATATACCTGATCCTCCACTAAAGAATTCCCTATAGGAGGTGAAAAATAAAGTGGTGTTGGAAGAGGCTCAGGGCTCACCCCCAAATGGTAAGCAATATAAATAAGTACATCAGAATATGTGCATACTAGACCAAACAAAGTTGAAGTTAACTGCAAGCATAGAGAAATGATACCTATAATGACATTATGCAATGCCTCATCCTCTAACCTTATTGGGGCTACATAGAAATGGCCCTAATGACCTCTCCCTCGAGTAAATTTGTTGATCACCCCTATGGTCCAGATCCTAACCTCTATCTTTGGCTAAAGGTGTTGGTGCTGGGGTTGATTGGCCTACCTATGAAAAAAGATACATCTCTCTTCACTGAGGGGAATATCTGGACTAGTGATCTAACTCTCCACAATCATAACACCTTTGTGAAGATCGATTAGCAAAGTAACGACCACTATGACCTATGGTACTTGTCTTAGAGTCCCGGAGCCCTAACTAGATGAATAAGAAGACCCAACCTACCCTAATTAGCAAAGAGTCAAGCTCATAGCATAATTAAATCATAATATCTAACAATACCTCTAACATGGAGCGGAGCGATAGCCAAGATACTTTTCGGGCTCACCCTCATAGTAGTAAATGTTCAACATAAAGAAGTATCAAATAGCAAGAGCAACATAGATAGCAACCTTGAACCTGAGGACTCAGCAAAGCATATCTCCAAAGTACCGAACTAGCCACGTGGAGGATGATCAAAAGGTGCTCTGGTCCCTACATGGTAATATTATATAGTCATATAGTATGTTTTAGTATGTTTAAATATACTAAGTGTGTAGGATGCAATGTAACAAGACATAAGCCAACATATTCAAAATGCATAATCATAACCAACAAATATATATAATCTCAATATGACACACATGATCAATGCTTGAAGTAAAATATTCTGGTCAAGCATACAAGTTGCATAGTACATGATACATGGATGGGAAGAGACCTTAACAGACATAGACCAAGTGATCAACTACTTGAAATCCAAGGCATGTCACCCCCTTGGTAAGGGGATTAAGGCATGTTACCCCCTCAACAAGGTGATCGAGGCATCTCACCCCTTGACAACTTGTATTCTACTTTCCATGGCAGCCATACAATGAATAATCTAAGGCGTTTCACCCCTTCGTCAAGGTGATTGAGGTATGTCACCCCGTCAACAAGGTGTGGTATAACTAGATGGATCCACCAGAAAGCCATAAGAGAGATCATGTACAACCTATGGTGGCACATAGTTTTGAGACTAAGACTTTATATAAGGACCCCTTGAGTCGAACCCCCATCTTAAGCCTCAATTGATGCTAAGTCTAATCCCACGAAATACTTGAAATAGTCATACTTTAGCTGCAACATGAACAACTTGTAAGAGACATGATAACATGACTTGAGTAGCTCATAAATATGCTTGACCTTTAATAGTGAGCTTGACTTGATCATGAGAATAGATAACAATCATACATGGCCCCTTGCTTTAATATGAATGGCTCACAAGAGGTAAAACTCTTGAAATAGGGCTTAACTTGATACTTGCAACATCATAGATATTTTTATGAATTCAATACATACTCACAAGCCTTTAGTCATCATATAGTCACTTGACTTGTAAATCATGTAATAGATCATCAATAACTGGAGAATTCTTGTCTTGACATTTTATCAAACACTTGGTGGGTTCATGATACCAATTCAAAATCATGCAATTTGAGTGTGAATTAAGATAATAAAACTATCATGTCATTTTATCAAACACTTGGTGGGTGCATAATGCTTGTTCAAAATCATGCAATTCAAGAGTGAAATAATATGAGAAAACTCAATGAAAATCAACCCACCGTGGGTGCATAATGCTTGTTCAAAATCATGCAATTCAAGACTGAAATAATATAAGAAAACTCAGTGCAAATCAACCTATCCACATGTAGTAAAACCCTCATGTAGGGTAACTTAGAATCCATCATCAAGTGTCATGATAGATCATAGTTTCATAGCTCAAAACATGCATAGTCTCAATGGACAAAACCTATTCATGGTATAAGCTTGAAATAGATAGTCATGTATAATCAATCAACATTATATAAAGCCCCAACATAATTTATATTCATAATCCATAATAAGAGATACCCATTGCGGAGGAAGGAATAACATTGATTCGCGCCCCAGGCGCGTCACAGCCTGGGCACGGATAGACACTGTTTTACAAAAAATTAGGGAAAATTATTTTTTTGCTATAGGTCTTCTAAAGTCTGGGTTATACCCATTTCCCACTCAACTTCCCCTGACCAAGAATATAAAGTTAAATTTTTGATATCACGCACGCATTTTGAGATATATGAAAATTACTATTATGAACATTTTGAGGCACATTTTTGGGGTATTTGAATATCTCCCCCTTGGGAACATTCATCCCTGAATTTCAAAGAAACATGTGTAAGAGAAGTAATCATGAAGATTTCAGCCCGACATGAGTGCAGCAAATGCATTTGATCATCATTTTCAAAAAGTCTCAACGTAAGTGTCAAAAATCTCCAAAAACTTGTTACCATGAACATAAATGCGTGCAAAGTGACATAAAGGATGAAACATAAGACTTGAAATCATATAAGGGACTTAAATTAGTACCTTCGGCTAGAATAAAGTCAAAGAGATGCAGATATTGCTTTCTCATTTCTACCTTGGCTTCCCATATGGTACTTTCAACTTGTTGATTCCTCCAAAGGACCTTGATGGAAGCTACATATTTGTTTCTCAACCTCTTCACTTATCTATCCAAAGGTTTCATTGGGACTTCCTCATAGGTCAAGTTATCTCTAATGATACCCATAACATCCAAGGGGACTAGGCCTATCCAAAATCTCTACCTGTAGCTCCTCATAGGTCAAATTATCTTCTAAAACACCCACAACACCTAAGGGCACTATCGCACTTGTGTCACCCACACACTTTCTTAACATAGATGCATGGAAGACTGGATGAACCATATCCATCTCCATAGGCAACTCCAAACTTCTATGCAACCTTACCCACTCTCCTCAAAATTATATAAGGACCCACAAACCTTGGTATTAATTTCCCTTTCTTACCAAATTGGACCACATCATTCATGGGTAAGACTTTCATGTATACCCAATCACCAACCTTAAACTCAAGATCTCTTCTCCTCACATCAGAGTAGAACTTTTGTCTACTTTAGGCTATTTTCAATCTCTCCCTTATCAACCTCACCTTTTCCAAGGCCTCTATGACCAAATCCAAACCTAGCAAAGCCATCTCCCTAACCTTAAATCATCCAATCAAGGATCTACAATGTCTACTATATAAAGCTTTAAAGGGAGCCATACCAATGCTTGAGTGGGAGCTATTGTTGTAAACAAACTCAATGAGTAGAAGATGTTCATCCCAACTACCCTTAAACTCAAAAACACAAGCCCTAAGCATATTCTCAAGAGTTTGGATAGTCCTCTCGGCTTGACCATCTATTTGAGGATGAAAACCCATACTAAGCTTAACCTTGGTACCAACCTATTTGAAATGACCACCAAAAGTGAGACATGAATTGAGCACCACAATCCAAAATGATAGACAAGGGCACCCCATGTAATCTAACCAACTCATATATATACAACTTGGCATAATCTTTGGCACTATAAGTAGTTTTGATCGGTAGGAAGTGAGCCGACTTTGTCATTCTATCCACAGTAACCCAACTAGAGTCAAAATGCTTCCTAGTCTTAGGCAGTCCAACCACAACCATGTTGATCTCTTCCTACTTCTAAGTAAGAATCTCTATATCTTGGGCTAGGCCACCTGGCCTTTGATATTTGGCTTTCACTTGCTGGCAATTGTGACATCCAGATATGAACTTGGCAATGTCCCTCCTATCAATGTATGCTGACTAACACCATAGGCTTGCCTCTATACTCATTTTTTGGCTTGGTGAACTTGGCAATGTCCCTCCTATCAATACATTTCCATTCAGTCTCTATACATATTTGTAGAACTAGGGTGAATGGAATAAGATGAATTATGGGCCTCTTTCAAGATCAATTCTCTCAAGTCATCTACATTTAGCACACATAATCTACCTTGGTACCTGAGGGCACCATCTCCCCCTTGGGAGAAAACCTCTACTTTACCATCTCTCACCATTTGGCACACACAATCTACCTTGGTACCAAAGGGCACCATCTCCTCCTTGAGAGAAAACCTCCACTTTACCATCTCTCACCAAGGCCTTCAACTCTGGCAAGGTAGGGTCAAGATCTTGTTTTACCTTTACCTCCTCAATCAAGGAAGATTTAGAACCATCAACAACCACTACACCACCATTATCAATATCATACAACCTAACCCCCAATCTAGCCAATCGATGAACCTCTCTAGCCACTGATCTGATGTTCATGCTCCGAAAAGAAAGTGATTGTTGTCAGCAATTAACCAAACCGAAGGTTAGGCTCATATCGACAAGGAATATAGGGTTTGACCATAAGAATTCACTATGAATCATTTTGAGTATCGATAACTAAAATCTCTAAATGGGGAGGAGGGTTTGTGATTCAAAAATAAAGTAAATTAAACACTAAAATATGACGTGAGAAAACACTCAATTTTAAGGACAACTTGGGAATTGTGTTCCCCATGGTTCGTTGACTCGATTAGCCTAGATAACATAACTACAATTGGAGATTTGCATGTAGGATGGTAACCTAGGTTCTTCCAGCCCTTCTGTGAAGGTGAAGGTCGAATTTCACCATGGCGCTTGGTCAACCTCTATGGCGTGCCAACTAACCGTTACCTATTGTCCTAGTCAACCTACCTTTAGTCAGGTTTGGTTGATTAGACGAGAGCACATCAATCAAATCCTATCATCTACTTCCCTTTTCCTATTTATCACTACCTTGGTTGGGATTATGATAGTAGGAGGGGTTCGATGTTGGCAACCATCAAACAACAATCATAATGAAGGGAAATAAATAATACATGCAAAATCCTAATCATAGAAATGCAATAAACCTAGGTTATCTCAAGTCAAACACCCATGGTTCCCATAACCCCAAGTTGTGGGTGCTTAGCTACTTATGGCTAAGGCAAAACAAGCAAAAATGCAAATAAATAACATGATTGAGAATTTTACCCAAGGCAATGAAGATTGAAGAGATCACAAGTTGTAAACCAAAAGCTTGATAGATTAACAATGAGCATAAAGAAAGGTTTACAATCCCCAAAATTGGGTTTTCTAAAAGAAAAGGATAATCTAAGCTAAAAACCTTAAAATATTCTTGAGACAATATTCAAAGGCAAGTTCTATGGTCTCTAGTATGGAATCTGATATCTCTCTCAATGAAACCCTAACTTAATATATTTATAGTGTGTACAAATAAACCTTAAAAAGTCTACAGAAAAGACAGTTGCCAGCTGGTACGTCTCACAGGTATGGCTCGTAGGATGGCCTACGAGTTGTAATCAGGGTCTCGTATCAGGTTCTTGGCATCTTGTACTCAATTGGTACGAGTCTTAGCTTGGGCTATGACTCGTATACTCCTCCCATAGTCTAGGCCTTCAATTTTTTGTCCAATATTTTGGATCTCTGATTCCTATTACGAGTCCACCCATACGAGTTGTAGTGAGACTTACTAATCATAGGATGGCCTCATAGGGGTGACCTCCACCTAGTAGATTTTTTATTTTTGGTCTCTGTTTCTTCCTATGACATACCATACGACTAGTAGCTTGGGCAACAACTCGTAGGTGAGCTCGTATGTCCTATTATTCAGCAAAATCTGCAACTTTTCTTCAAAATTATGCCAACCTAACTTTTCTGCATGAACAACCCAAAAACACATAAAAATCCTAAAAAGTATAATTAAGAACTCACAAAATCCCTTGTTTAGGTCTCAAATGTGTTGTATTTAGACAGCACATCAACACACTCAACTTAGAATTTTTGTTTGTCCTCAAGCGATGACTCAATCTATGCAGACAAAGCAAAATACATAGCATATATACTAATGACATATACATCAATTCCTCTGATTTAGGTACCCAACTATCATTTTCAAAACTAGATTGCAAAGTTACTGAGCATAACAAAATATGATGATGAATCTGGCAATCCAACCATGATAAGCCAAGAAGCATCAACCGTCCATAATCACTGGTGCAGCCATATTCTAATCAAGTTGTGCAAATGCCATCCCAGAAAGGAAGTCCCTCATACTCACTCAAGAAGCATTTAGAATTCAAGGACTAAGGAAACATTCTCACTCTCACATTTGAAATTCATGCGTACTGACTAACACCATAGGCTTGCCTCTATACTCATTTTTTGGCTTGGTGATAAAGTGGATTCAGATTACTTTAGGACTTATGGGCTTGTAACATAGGTTCAGGAGACTTTGGTTTGGCATTTTAGGCGAGTAGTGACTAAAAGCTATCCTTGAACCATGTTTACCAACACTTTTTGCTTTCATAACCCAACCTTTTTCAATAAATCCACCTTATCCTCTTGTTTCAAACTTTACCTCGAGTGCTTCCTTTTTGTTTTTAGCTGTGCCTTATTTCTGAACTCAATTCTTGCTACTTTTTCTCAATTCAAGGCACTTTTCTTTTTTTCTTCACTCAGCTCATAATTTTTCATTTATTTCTTTATTTCCCAACTAACTACCTCATTGTCATTACTTTACTACAATAAGGGCCACCCTCAACTTAGGATTTTAGCCTAAGGTGAAGTACATAATATCTATTCCTCAAAGCAGGGCCAGAACTTGTAGCGAACCTCAACTTAGGCTTTTAGCCTTAATTAAGGTTCACATGTCTAAAGATAGACCAGGGCCAATATAAAGGTATTTCATCAAACAAGGTTAAGCTAGAAAGATGTCAAGAAAGAATGAGTACATGAGAAACTCAAAAATTTGGAACAAGGGATTCACTCATTCATTTG